>JAPEKN010000013.1:43072386-43087717 GCA_028877435.1 Cathorops dasycephalus
TTTACACCTTACAGTTTGGCCTACAGAAGGAAAAATCTTTTTTGCATCACACGCCCATTCATTTCAATGGGGAAAAAAAATTAATCCAGGATCCAGATCACCGCCAAAATTTAATGGATTGTTACTTGTGCCCAATCACACCTCTGGAAAAAAAAAAAAGTTTCAGAGCAATCCATTCATTACTTTCCGTAATGTTGCTAACAAATAAACCAACAAATGCTACAGAAAACAACCTCCTTGGCAGAGGTAATAAAATTGAATGAGCAAGAGAACAGGTGTTCCCATTTAAGTGGATAATGTATATAGACAATGCAAATCCACTAACAGGAATTAGTCTGATGACTGATCACAAACAAGTCTGCTAGAGTAGGTGTACTTTAAAAGAAGCAGTTACAATGAACATACTCTGGCAACACCAAGTCCTTGATCAAGTGCCATAAATATATGGTCTGTACTTGGCAACTTGCTTTGCTAGGTCACATGTCCAAGACAACTTCATGTTCTACTAGAAGTGAGCATTTCTACTTTTTTGCAGATCTCTGGGACCAAACACACCTCAACATAGTGGAACTGGAGTGCACCAACTGTACAGCTAGAAGTCAGTTAAGCTGGTTTGCCTACTCCCTTAACTTGGCTCCACCTAGGAGGACTAGGTTTGATGCTACATAGTCATTTAACTTAATCCAGGTTTCTGTGGAACATGGCATGTTCAGTTCATCTCTCAAATTCATTAACAATTAGCACTTTAGGTACAAAAAAAAAAAAGATAGGACCTTTAACACAATAGGTACCAACAGTGGCTGTACATCCAATTGTGTTCACTCCCTTACTAGAACAAACTGAGCACCAATAGATCTTTGGGAACACAAACACACTGCAACTAGTGCACCAACTGTAGCTAGAAGTCAGGTAAGCTGGTTTGTCTGTTCCCTTGATTTAGCTCTGGATTGTCCAATTAGCTAGGCCTATTCTGAGACAGGGAGCCACACTGCAAGAAATGGGAACACCTTCTGAATAGGATGAAGGCTGCCCTACCTCAGCAGGCCTGCCTTACACTGGAAACAACTCCAATTAACCCCCCCCCCCAAGAACAATGACCACAAAGCCATAAGCAGCATTCATAAAAGTTAGATCTCAGAATAGCCAACATGATCAGTCCCCAATTACCTTTGAATCATCACCTGCACAAAATACTCCACCCCAAATACAAACCACAGGTATGGTTAACATTTTAATAGGGTCATTACATCCAATTCTCAACCTACACTACCCTGCCACATGCTCACAGCACCTACACCATGTACACCAATTTTGAAAATCATGATTATAACAGCAATGCTGAGACACAGAATGTAAGCCTTGGTAAGGGCATAAACTCCTGTCCTACTGTTCAAGGGAAAGTAAAGCACTTCCCAGGAAGAAAGACTTCATAGGCAGTTCACTGCAAGCGAGTTTTTTGGAACACTACACATCCAACTCCATTTTGACATCAACCATTGCAATCCTAGGCAAGATAACTGGGTCCCTACAGCAGATGTTTACAATTACAGCCATAACATTTAGAAGCCTGCACTGAAAGTAATTCCTCTCTAAAGCCTTCGACAGGTACTGCCAGCATTAAAAGCACATTGGGATTTAATAAAAAGGGAAGGGGTTTGATTTAGTCTTGTATGTAATCTTCCTTCAAGCCTGCTCACCTGGGGAGACCTGCCTTAAAGCGGAGGCTATGCCTAGCTTGGAACACTCCAAAGAGCCATATATTAATGTAACAGCCTTCCAATCAGTGTTGGGACTGCCACCCAGTCTAGGCTGAAGACAAGGGTCCATTTTAGCCTGTCTGCAAAGGCATAGAGCTGGAAAAATAAGACTCTGCACCCACAGGTTTAAGTATCAGGGTTCCTTAGGGAGCACAAGCCCCATTAGTTATGCCATCACAGTCACAGATGGCTTGTACTCTGCCCACAAGAAATTGTACCCAGTCAACTGGGAGCAGGAGGAAGCACTCATGTTTGTGGCATGAGAAACCCACCCATGTTCAGGCAAAAAGGATGCTAAAAGGTAATAAGGCAACATAAGACAAAGTTGCAAGTTTTGCTTTTTATTTAACCAATCATTGGACTACAAATCCCTTTCCAATACCTCAATTTAGCCAAGGCTAACTTCTCTCTCCAGCTGCAAACCTGCAAATAGAGACAAGATGTAAGGTCCAAAAATCAAAAAGGCACAGTCCCAATTTGAGTACCGAAACCCAAGTTACATGAAGGCCAACATGGTTCTCCCACATACCTTGTTCTAGGGACAGATCACGGCCCTTCCTCATGCTTCCACACCTACTGCTGCAACAACTGCACACCTGGTCAGTACCATATGCAGCAGTCCATCTAGGACAACACAGTAATGCTTTAGTTATCACAGCTCTGTAGCACCAAGCAAGTCATGGTCACAGCAACATACCTATTCTCAGAGAATGAACAAGCCTTGTGCTCAGTATCAGCAGGAGCAGAGGCTGCTGTTGCCTTTAACTTGCAGGCAATGTAGACCTGGCAAAACAGTACATGTCAAAATCTAACCACTGAACAGGCCAGTCAACCCTAGTACACCATGCATTACCTACCAAACTACTGTTCCCTTGTTGAAATCTGAAAGCTTCCAGCTGAAACCTCAGCTTAGCTGTTTGAGTGTAAGGCAAGAAATGGGAACTGGACTGGGTAAGCTTGGCATCAATCAGACACCTGGAAGGAGTCACAGTTAAGACAGTTCAGGTCAGCTTACAGAGGATCCAAAGAAGCTTACTCACCCATGGTTATCAATGAAGTAATATCTTGGGACAGCATTCATGTCAGGGACAGGAGTGGCCACGCAACTGTCTACAAGGACACGCAGGAGCACATGGTGGAACTGCAGTACCAAAGCCTCAATATTTATAAGCTCACCCAGATACTACTGGTTGGAGGGCCTTTGGAATATCCAGTCCTCTACAAGAGAGACGACATTAGTAGATTATTCTTCACCTAAACAAGGTACAGTCCAACCATAATACAAACCCATCATAATCCTTAAGGAGAAAACAAGAAGCTCCTCAGCAGCTTGGGCTGAAGCATACGGGATCCAAGCAGGCATGAGACCACTGCTACTGACATTGTGGAATCTGGAAGACATTAGAACAAAGCAATCACAAGACAATACAGCCTCCCAAGCAAATCCAAGTAGGCTTTTGTACACAGCAATACCTACCTTGGATAGTGACACTCAATGAGAACCTGAGCACCAGCACTTCTCAGAAGTGAAGAGCTACTTAGAGGCACTGGAGCCATACCAAGGATAAAAATGTAGACCAGCTCATTTGCAGTCACCTGAAAGAAAACGTAAGGTATAAAGCCATCCAAGACAAAGCTTAAAAAAAAAAAAAAAAGACTAATGTACTTGACAATAGAAGGCTTACAATGAGCTTGCTGTTGCAGTCATGCAGTGCTGATTCATAGATAAGAAATTGGGATGTGGCATCCACTCCTTTAGCAGCACAGCCTCCCAGTGTGAAAGTAACCAAATTGACAGTTGGATCAGTTCCAAGCAGATCTTTCCTCACCTCTACATGCACTGTATTCTCACTGCACCTTGTTGTTATCCCCTCAGAGAGAACAGGACGAGGTGGTCTTACAAAGTGCACTGGGGTTGGTGGTGTTGGGATTTGTGGTGTTGCTGGAAACCGCCAAGTCAGTGGCTTCACTGGTTGCTGAATTACTTGCTGGGATTCAGCAGCTGAAGGATTTTGAAGTTGTGGTCCAAGTGGAGCTACTGCAGGGTTTCCAGCTTGAGAACCACCTTGAGTCCATGGAGAAGATAACCCAGCACTTGCTTGCACTGAAGGATATCCTAAAATGTTAGTGTAAAGTCCAGCAGAAGTTTGGCTATTCCCTAGACTTTGCCACTGTGCTGCTACTAAACTAGCTACAAAGATTACCAGTAGCATACCTACTCTCACTTGACTCAAACCCATTGCTATTAACAAATGATTGTAAGAATAACACTATTGCCAGAGCAGTTCCTATTTATGCAGTGATTTAGGCCTCTTGGCCTGTTGAGTTCCTAATTAGACTACCTAACAGATGACAGCAATTAGAAATTTACTGCTCCTTGCATTTGATTGGATCAAGAGCTTAATTGTCTAAGACATACAACCATGCAAGTGTGCTAGACAGTTAAGAAAATTAAGCTCGAAAAACCTGTGTGGGTGCAATCTCTTACTTTTCAAGCTATGTGCCATTGCAGACAGAAGTTAAACCAGGCCCTTGTTTTCAGTCTCGATTGTGTGGCAGTCCCAGCGTTAATTGGAAAGCTATTGCATAACAGCGTTTGTCTCTATGGAGCATTCCGAACTAGACATGGACCCTATTTTAAGGTAGCTCTCCCCAGCTGAACTGGCTTGAAGGAAGATTATCTACAATACAAGACCAGTCCCCTTCCCTTTTTTATTAAATTCCTTTATGATTTAATGCTGGCAGTACTTGTCAAAGGTGTGAAGGGAGGAATTCCTTTTCATTGCAGGCTTCTAAACAGTGGCGTGTACAGGGGGGCAGTCGCCCCCTTGTGGCCCAATTGTTGAAAAACACATGCTAAAGTGCCCTCTCGGGAGCCAAAACGTGTGCTAAACTGCCCTCAAGTGTCCTCTCGGGAGCCAAAACATGTACTAAAGTGCCCTCTCGGGAGCCAAAACACGTGCTAGAGTGCCCTCTTGGGAGCCAAAACGCGTGCTAGAGTGCCCTCAAGTGCCCTCTTGGGAGCCAAAACTCGCTAAAATGTCCTTTTGGGAGGCAAAAATGTGTGCTAAAGTGCCCTCCTGGTTGGCAAAATACACTAAATTGCCTTCTTAGGTGGAAAAAGTTCCTGGTTGCACAACTGCACTTTTTGACTAGATAGGACAGTAAAAGAAGTGAGTTATTTATAATTACACTATCTACTAACCATGGGTGAGGTGAGCTTCTTTGAAGCCTTTGTAAGTTGACCTGAACTGTCCTAAGTGACTCCTTCCAGGTGCCTGATTGATGCCAAGCTTACCCAGTCCAGTTCCCACTTCTTGCCTTACACTCAAGCAGCTAAGCTGAAGTTTCAGCTGGAAGCTTTCAGATTTCATCAAGGGAACAGTAGCTTGGTAGGTAATGTGTGGTGTACCAGGGTTGACTGGCCAGTTCAGCAGTCAGATTTTGATGTGCACGGTTTTGCCAGGTCTACATTGCCTGCAGGTTGAAAGCAACAGCAGCCTCTGCTGATACTGAGCACAAGGCTTGTTCCTTCTCTGAGAATGGGTATGTTGCTGTGACCATGACTTGCTTGGTGCTACAGAGCTGTGATCACTAAAGCATTACTGTGTTGTCTTAGATGGACTGCTGCATATGGTGCTGACCAGGTGTGCAGTTGTTGCACAAGTAGGTGTGGAAGTGTGAGGAAGGGCTGTGATCTGCCCCTAGAACAAGGTATGTGGTAGAACCATGTTGGCCTTCATGTAACTTGGGTTTCAGTAGTCTTCAGACTTGAGTTGGGACTGTGTGGCTTTTTGACTTTTTTGGACCTTGCATCTTGTCTCAGTTTGCAGCTGGAGAGAGTTTAGTCTTGGCCCAATTGAGGTGCTGGAAAGGGATTTGTAGTCCAATGATTGGTTAAATAAAAAGCAGAACTTGCAACTTGTCTTGTGTTGCCTTATTACCTTTTAGTGTCCACTTTGCCTGAGCATGGGTGGGTTTCTAGTGCCACAAATCTGCGCACTTCCCCCTGCTCCCAGTTGACTGGGTACAATCTCTTCCCTTGTGGGCAGAGTGCAAGCCATCCCTCTGGCTGTGATGGTATAACTAATGGGGCTGATGTTCCCTAAGGAACCCTGGTACCTAAAAACCTGTGGGTGCAGCATCTTACTTTTCCAGCTCTGTGCCCTTGCAGACAAGGGCTAAACCAGACCCTTGTCTTCAGCCTAGACTGGGTGGCAGTCCCAACATTGATTGGAAGGCTGTTACATCAATGTATGGCTCTCTGGAGTGTTCCAAGCTAGGCATAGCCTCTGCTTTAAGGCAGGTCTCCCCAGGTGAGCAGACTTGAAGGAAGATTACATACAAGGCTAAATCAAGCCCCTTCCCTTTTTATTAAATCCCACTGTGCTTTTAATGCTGGCAGTACCTGTCAAAGGTTTAAAGGGAGGAATTCCTTTCAGTGCAGGCTTCTAAATGTTTATATGGCTGTAATTGTAAATGTCTGCTGTAGGGACCCAATTATCCTGCCTAGGATTACAATGGTCAATGTTGAAATGGAATTAAGATGTGTAGAATTCCAAAAAGAACACACTTGAAGCTCTAACTCACTTGCAGTGAACTGCCTATGAAATATTTCTTCCTGTGGAATACTTTTACTTGTGTACACAACTTGTGGTGTGGCTTTAGTTTTGGACCCTGCATCTTGCCTCTATTTGCAGGCTTGCAACTGGAGAAAGAAGTTGGTCTTAGCCCAATTGTGGTTCTGGAAAAGACTTTGTGGTCTAATGATTTGCTTAAATAAAAAATACAGCTTGTCTTTTCACTTGCCTTATTGCCTCAACATGAGTGGGTTTCCAAGAGCTAGAAAACTGTGGGGGCTTCCCCACTCCCCAACAAACTAGGCGTAATCTTGTCTTGATGTATGTTGTGGGCAGAGTGCAAGCCAGCCCTCTGGCTCTGATGGTATAGCTAAGAGGGGATAATGAATCCTAGGACACCCTGGTTCCTAAAAACCCAGAGGGTGCAACACCCCAGTTTACCAGCTCTGTGCCCTTTTAATACAAGGACATGAAAGCTTCACCAAACCCTTGCATTCTGCCTAGACTAGGTGGCAGTCCCATGGCTAATTAGAAGGCTGTTAAATTAATGTATAGGTCTCTGGAGTGTTTCAAACTAGCCACAGAGTCTGTTTTTAAGGCAGGCCACCACAGTTGACTAGAATTGAATGAAGTTTACCTACCTTTAAGGTAGGTCTCCCTAGGTGAGCAGACTTGAAGGAAGATTACATACAAGACTAAATCAAGCCCTTTCCCTTTTTATTAAATCCCAATATGCTTTTAATGCTGGCAGTATCTGTCAAAGGTTTAAAGGGAGGAATTCCTTTCAGTGCAGGCTTCTAAATGTTTGACTAGAATTGAATGAAGTTTACCTACTAGACTAAACCAATCCCCTCCCATCCATCCGTTATCTGTAGCCACTTATCCTGTCCTACAGGGTCACAGGCAAGCTGGAGCCTATCCCAGCTGACTATGGGCGAGAGGCAGGGTACACCTTGGACAAGTTGCCAGATCATCACAGGGATGACACATAGAGATATACACATAGAGATATGACACATAGAGAAACAATACTTCACACTCACATTCACACCTACGATCAATTTAGAGCCACGAATTAACCTAACTGCATGTCTTTGGACTGTGGGAGAAACTGGAGCACAGTCAATTTAGAGCCACCAATTAGCCTAACCTGCATGCCTTTGGGGGAAACCGGAGCACCCGTGGAAACCCACACGGACACGAGGAGAGCATACAAACTCCACACAGAAAAGCCCTCGCCAGCCGCTGGGCTTGAACCCAGGACCTTCTTGCTGTGAGGTGACAATGCTAACTACTACACCACTGTGCCACCCCAGACGGCATCATCTTCAGGGATATTTCAACAAGACAATGCAAACCACATTCTGCACACATTACAAAGGTGTGGCTGTGGAAGAAGAAGGTGTGTCCCCTCTATCCCCAGTTGAGAATGTGTGGAGAATTTTGAAATGAAAAACATGATAATGATGACCCTGTACTGTTGCAGACCTTAAAGCAGATACACAGAGCCTTTATTTTGAAATAAATTTCTGAGTGGATAGTATCGCCATCCTTGACTCTTGTATGCTGCATAAATGGGAATAAAAATATATATTTTTGAGAGTTAAACTCGACCACAAAATTGGTATTTGAGCTGCACCGCTGAGCCAGCCAGCCCTGAGTGCATGACGTCACAGCAGGAACCGGTTTTAAGGCCGAGGCCTTTTACAGCTATCGACCAAAGTCATATAAATAAAAATTTATGGTGAAAGTAAGAAATACTGTTACCAACTTGATCAACTAAGACTGATTTGACTTCATTATTGTGGGTTGACTCATTAATATTCCCAAGATGGCGGTGCCCTGTTCGGCTGTGGCTGCATGGGCTCGCGACAGTTACGGTTTTCTCAATCAAAATACACCACCTAGTAAGTCAGTAATAACTCCTCAGTAAGTTTGTATATAGTCGCCAGCACTTGCTGGAATTACAATCATCCAGTGATTTTCAGCTTCGTAGACACAACTACTTGGAAGTGTTTGCATAGACTCGGAGTGCTACACCAGCAAGACCCAGGGGCCTACGGTGCAGCGGACTCCCCTAGCAGCACAAGCTGACGGAGGAGTAAGCGGAGGCAACGTGACCGAATGTGGACGCGCGGTTGTTGGGGAGATTAACAGCTAAGCTAAAAGCTGACCCTTATAAAATGCCTCTTCCATCCATCTTCCTCATTAACGTTTGCTCCCTGGAGAATATGGCAGTGGGGGCATGGTCAAGCGGCGGTCTGTGAATGGAGGGCGGAGTCAGGGAAGGAAAGTGGCAGAATCACTGTACCTGATGTGAGTTAACCTGTGTTTGTGTCTTCCTCAGTGACCGCACCTTATAAAAGGAGCGAGAGAGAGAGAACAGAGAAAGGAAGCTCTCTCCCAACCTGAATGCATGTGTGAGTGTGAATGAGCTGAAAAGCCACCTATATAACCGAAAATACAAAGTTTTTGAGAACTCAGTTCTGGCCTGCCGTGCTTCTGTGCTCCACCCACCTGCTCTGGTTGTACAGTGGTGCTAAAACCTGGGATGGAGTGCAGAAGGAGACAGCCCCATGGAGTCCTCCCCTTCAAAGACCTGGTCCATGCCCTTGCCTTGGCCCAACAAAGTCAGCACCAGGCATTGGTCGCCTTCCGGAAGGAGCAAGAACAATGGTTCGAAGCCCTGGTGCTGACACAGCAGAAAGATCGCCAGGCGTTCTGGCACCTGCTCGCGTCACTACCGCCACCGACCCTCCCCACCTCACCCTAACGAAGATGGGTCCATACGATGACCCCAATGCCTTCCTCGCTCTTTTTGAACAGGCAGCAGAGGCATGGGTTTGGCTGGTGGAACAGCGCCTCCTCCCCCTGTTAACGGGTGAGGCACAGCTGGCCACGCTACAGCTCCCCGCCGACAGCCGGCTGGTCTACGCCTACCTCCACAGGGCTGTCCTCCAACGTGTGGAGCGCACCCCGGAGCAGCAACAGCAGCGCTGCCATGCGCTGTGCCTGGAAGAGGTCGGCCAGCCGTTTGTGTTTGGCCAGCAACTCTGGGACGCCTGCCAGCGGTGGCTGGGGGCCGACAACCGCGACACCGAGGGAATCCTCGACCTGGTGGCGCTGGAACAATTCATCGTCCAACTTCCGGAAGGAACAGTGGAGTGGGTCCAGTGCCATTGCCCGGTGCCGCTGGATCAGTCCATCGAGCTGGTGGACCATATGGCGGCTGTTCCGACAGCAGGACAGCGTGTCTCCTCTTCTCTCCTTCTGTTTCTTGTCCTCACCCCATTCCCTCACTGCGGAGGTGGCGGCTGGCTCCACCCCAGCCGGCCCGCCGCACCCATGGTGCCCTACCGTCTCCTACTTCCATGTCTGTCTCCCCCCCCCCCAGGTGAGTGAGCTCCGAAACACCAGTGCAGAGGGAGAGCCTGGGCCGGTATGCTGGCGCTGCAGGGAGCCGGGGCACCTCCAGCATCAATGCTCAGTGATGATGGTGGGTGCGGTGGTCCGGATCCCCGACACACCTGGGACCGCCCTCAATTGGGCCGGAGCGTATCACATACCGGTGAGTGTCCAAGGGGATACGTATCAGGCTTTGGTGGACTCCAACTGTAATCAGACCTCAATCCACCAAAGCCTGATGCAAGACAAGGCATTGGGGAGAGCACAATTGGTGAAGGTTTTGTGTGTGCATGGGGATGTTCACAACTACCCTTTAGTGTCGGTCCACATTCTATTTCAAGGGGAGAAATTTAGCGTAAAGGTGGCAGTTAATCCTCACCTTACCCACTTGATAATTTTGGGGACTGATTGGCTGGGATTTTGGGAATTAATGACTCATTTAGTGAAGAGTGGGGCCTGCCATTGTTTAGTGAGGGGAAGTCCCAGAGTGACATTGGCAGGAGCAGCTGTCACAGAGCTGTCTACGTCATCACCGCGTCAGAGTGAGGAGCAGCAGGCTCCTCCTCCCTCTCTCGGGGAATCCCTCAGGGATTTCCTGTTAGAGCAGTCACGGGACGGAACTCTGCGACATGCATTTGACCAAGTGAGAGTAATCGATGGTCAAATGCTCCAGCCAAACACCACACCGTCCTTCCCCTATTTCTTCATTATGAAGGATAAGTTATACCGAGTGACGCAGGACACTCAGACTAAAGAACTGATAACTCAGCTTTTAATCCCAAAGAGCCGCCGGGAACTTGTATTCCAGGCAGCTCACTTTAATCCCATGGCCGGACACTTGGGACTGGATAAGACACTAGCCCAAATAATGGCACGGGTCTATTGGCCAGGGATTCGCGGCGATGTCCGTAGGTGGTGTACGGAGTGCCGTGAATGCCAGTTAGTAAATCCCGCGGCCATTTCAAAAGCACCTTTGCGCCCTCCGCCATTAATCGAGACCCTGTTTGAAAGAATTGGGATGGATCTCGTCGGGCCATTAGGTCAATCAACACAAGGATATCACTTTATTTTAGTTCTAGTGGACTATGCAACGCAATATCCAGAAGCAGTGCCTCTTCGCAATATCTCAGCACGTACTATTGCAGAAGCACTCTTCCGTGTCATCTCCCAAGTTGGAATCCTCAAAGAGATTCTGACTGATCAAGGCACTACGTTTATATCATGCACATTGCGCGAACTGTATGGGTTACTGGCAATTAAGCCTATCCAAACCAGCGTTTATCACCCACAAACGGATGGCTTAGTCGAACGGTTCAATTGCACCCTCAAAAACATAATTTAAAAATTTGTAAGCGAGGACGCACACAACTGGGATAAATGGCTCAAGCCCCTGTTATTCACAGTGCGAGAGGTCCCACAAGCCTCCACGGGGTTCTCCCAGTTCAAATTATTATTATACGGGCGTAAGCCACGTGGCATTGTAGATGTGCTGTGGGAAAATTGGGAGGAGGGACCTTCAACAAGTAAAAATGAAATTCAGTACATTATCAACCTGAATTTCAAACAGAATTTTCTGACATGTTCTCACCCCTGCCCGGCCGCACCCCCCTCATAGAACACCACATTGAGATGCCCCTGGGGGTAGTAGTGCACAGCCACCCTTACAGACTGCCCGAACACAAAAAAAAAGGTGGTTCTGGAAGAACTCGAGGCCATGCTCGAAATGGGCATCGTCAAGGAGTCCCACAATGACTGGAGCAGCCCGGTGGTCTTGGTCCCCAAGGCCGACAGGTCGGTCCGGTTCTGTGTGGACTATAGAAAAGTCAATGTGGTGTCTAAATTCGATGCATACCCAATGCCTTGTATTGACGAGTTGCTTGATCGACTAGGCATGGCTCGTTTTTATTCGACACTGGATTTGACAAAGGGATATTGACAGATCCCCTTGACTCCATTATCCTGAGAGAAAACGGCCTTTTCCACACCGTTTGTCTTACACCAGTTCGTCACACTTCCTTTTGGGCTGTCTGGGATGCCCGCTACGTTCCAGCGGCTTATGGATAGGGTCCTCCACCCCCACACCACCTACACGGCCGCATACTTCGATGACATTATTATTTATAGTAATGACTGACCGCGACACCTAAAGCATCTAAGGGCCATCCTTAGGTTGCTGAGGTGAGCAGGTCTCACAGCCAACCCGAAGAAGTGTACGATTGGGCGGGTGGAAGTACGGTATCTGGGCTTCTACTTGGGCAATGGGCAGGTGCGTCCCCAAATTAATAAGACAGCAGTGATTGCGGCCTGCCCGAGGCCCAAGACCAAAAAGGGGGTGAGACAGTTCCTGGGGCTGGCTGGCTACTATCGTAGGTTTATACCTAATTATTCAGACATCACCAGCCCGCTGACTGATTTCACTAAAAAGGGGGCACCAGATCCGGTCCAGTGGATGTAGCAATGCCAGCGGGCTTTCTCTGAGGTAAATGCTGCACTGTGTGGGTGGCCACTGTTACACTCCTCTGACTTCACTCTCCCCTTTGTTTTGCAGACGGACGCGTCAGACAGGGGGCTGGGGGCTGTTCTGTCCCAGGAGGTGGAGAGGGAGGATCACCCAGTGCTGTACATCAACAGGAAACTGTCGGTGCGTGAGGGCTGCTACAGCACTATAGAGAAGGAGTGCCTTGCCATCAAGTGGGCGGGCCTCGCCCTCCGCTGCTACCTAAATGGGATGCCCTTTCACCCTCTGTTCAGACCACGTGCCCCTCCAGTGGCTCCACTGCATGAAGCATGTCAACGCGCGGATCACCCGTTGGTATCTGGCACTCCAGCCGTTTAAGTTCAAGGTGATCCACAGGCCAGGGCACAGATGGTCGTGGCAGATTTCCTCTGCCGTCAAGGGGGGAGGGGGAGTTGGCTGCAGGCCAGATGGCTCCCCGGCCTGAGTCGGGCAGTGGGGGTATGCGGCAGTGGGGGCATGGTCAAGCATCGATCTGTGAACGGAGGGCGGATTCAGGGAAGGTAAGTGGCAGAATCACTACACCTGATGTGAGTTAACCTGTGTTTATGTGTCTTCCCCAGTGACCATGCCCGATAAAAGGAGAGAGAGAGCAGAGAAAGGGGGCTCTCTCCCCAGCCAGATGACTTGTGTGTGTATGCATGTGTAGCTGGGAGAGTGTCTTTGCAACTGAAAAGTGCAAATAAAGAGTTTTCTTTGGAAGTCAGTTCTGGCCTGCCGTACTTCTGTGCTCCACCCACCCGCTATATTCCTAAGACGGGTTTTATACAGTGGAAGTGCTTAATGCTCAACTGCTCAGCTCTGTGCTTATCTTGTAAGTTATTTTGGATCAAATGTAATGAACAACACAGAGGCATTATTCCTGTTTTAATATACAATAATGTCACAGGATTGATATTCAATATGAGCTACAGGCTGTGACCCCTCTCATAAACCTATAGCATTTCTGATGCAGGGGAGCTGACTGGATTTCAAGTCAGAACAGATGTAAAAATACTAAGCACGAGCTTCACTGCAAATCTCTGTGAGCTATTCCTTATGATCATTTATTCGGCCGTCTGAGCGCCAGTGTCTCAGCACATGAAGAGGCTTCATGAGGAACACAGTGATAAAATCTCTGGAAGATAGTGAAGAATGAGTCATCATAAACTATCAGAGCTCCAGGATAGTCGTGAACATACACCATAAATACACGTTATTCGCCCACTTCAGACATTAAAAAGTGTGAGGTTTATATGGAACGTCATTGAAAGGGAAGATGGAAGCTACAGTACATTCATACCAACATGGATTTACTGTCGTGAAACATTAATAATCACAAAACATTCTGCATTTGCCCTGAAAAATAACGTACGGACAAATCACACACATATCACATGGGATTATATCAATAAAATGTGATCACATGAAAAATAAAAATGCATGCACTACATATAACACTCTGTGAAACAAATAGTCATATATAAAGTGTCTAAAACCCACATGTGATTTTATACACATTTCATGTGACGTTCTACACCACTCATGTGATTTCCTACACGAGTCACGTGATTTCCTCCATGAGTCGGGTGATTTCCGACACCACTCATGTGACTTTCTACACAACTCATGATTTCCTACACAATTCACATGATTACCTACACGATTTGAGTGATTTCCTACAAAATTCCTGTGATTTCCCACACCATTCAGTTGATTTCCTCCACGATTCAGCTGATTTCCTACACTGTTCCCGTGATTTCCTACACGGTTCCCATGATTTCCTATACCACTCGTGATTTCTGACATGATTCACGTGATTTACTACACCACTCATGTGATTTCCTACACAATTCCTGTGATTTCCTACACGGTTCCCATGATTTCCTACACCACTCATGTGATTTCTGACATGATTCACGTGATTTCCTAGACAATTCACATGATTTCCTACATGATTTGCATGATTTCCTACACCACTCACATGATGTCCTACATCACTCATGTGATTTCGTACACCACTCATGTGACTTTCTATACCACTCATGTGTCTTTCTATACCACTCATGTGATTTCGTACACCACTCATGTGACTTTCTACACCACTCACATGATTTCCTACACCACTCACGTGATTTCCTACACCACTCATGTGATTTCCTACACCACTCATGTGACTTTATATACCACTCATGTGATTTCCTCCATCACTCAGGGGACTTTCTACACCACTCACATGATTTCTTGCACCACTCACGTGACTTCCTACACCACACATGTGACTTCCGACACCACTCACGTGATTTCCTACACCACTCATGTGATTTCCTACACCACTCACGTGATTTCCTACACCACTCACGTGATTTCCTACACCACTCACATGACTTTATATACCACTCATGTGATTTCCTCCATCACTCAGGGGACTTTCTACACCACTCACATGATTTCCTACACCACTCATGTGACTTCCTACACCACTCATGTGACTTTCTACACCACTCATGTGATTTCCTACACCACTTATGTGATTTCCTACACCACTCACGTGACTTCCTACACCACTCATGTGACTTTCTACACCACTCACGTGATTTCCTACACCACTCATGTGACTTTCTACACCACTCACGTGACTTCCTACACCACTCACGTGACTTCCTACACCACTCATGTGATTTCCTACACCACTCATGTGATTTCCTCCATCACTCAGGGGACTTTCTACACCACTCACGTGATTTCCTACACCACTCACGTGATTTCCAACACCACTCATGTGACTTTCTATACCACTCACATGATTTCCTACACCACTCAAGGGACTTTCTACACCACTCTGATGATTTCCTCCATCACTTACAAGACTTTCTACACCACTCACGTGATTTCCTACACCACTCACGTGACTTTCTACATGATTCCTTTCATCATGATTTCTTTCGAGTTTAAAATGAGTTTTTTCTAAACATTATTTATTTATTTATTTATTTATTTATTTATACTTGAGATTGTTGACATATGATTCATTTATGTGTGTTTACTTGAATTCACATTTGTGCTTTCAGATAGACACATAGAAAGGCAGACAG
>JAPEKN010000014.1:90312-101793 GCA_028877435.1 Cathorops dasycephalus
TTCAACCATAAATATTGGTTTAATAAAACATAAGATTACTAAGATATCAACTAGACAGGATCAGGTCCAGGTTCAGGCCGGGACCTGAACCTGAATATCTGGACCTGAACCTGGACTCGAACCTGATCAAGCCGAACTGGTATCCAGCCCTAGTGGAGATAAATTCATTAACTGCTCTGTTTAAAAAAAAAAAAACTAATAAAATTGGAGGTCTGTGATTCGAATTCAGTAGCTTTTGGCACACTAAACAAAAATAACTGGGTGTCGGTACAGCTTTAAGAAGGCAAGAAACTCGTCCAATAATGAACTTTTGACGAGGCATACCTGTTAATTCAAAAGCATTCCAGGTGACTACCTCATGAAGCTGGTTAAAATAATGCCAGCAGTGTGCAAAGGGTCATCAAGGTAAACACTGGATACTTTAAAATATGAAACGTTTTAACACTGTTTTTGTTCACCACATACGTTTCATGTGTTATTTGATAGTTTTGCCGTTTTCAGTATTGTTCTACAATGTAGAAAATACAAATCACAGAAAAGCCTGTGAATGAGTAGGGGTGTCTGAACTTTTGACTGGTACTGTAGATATAATAATATCCTATTTTGTGGGTATTTTTCTACCCATCACATTCAGAAAGAACATATACACTCCTGCCTCACTCTCTTCATTGCTGTTTCATGTAGCCTACTGTTAGTGTTCCTCCCATTGCTACAGATGGGCAATAACTGTCTGGAACGCCCCCTCTTAGCCATATGTATTGCTCCGAGTCCTGCCATGCATGACGAAATGAAGAGCTAGGAGGCATAGTGCAATAGCAAGCCATCAGTGTGCTTTACTGCCCTGCGGCTATTGTGGGTTCAACCCTTTATACCCACTGTAATCGCATTTTAACTGCATTTCCATAAGCAATAAGCCATTCTGTTAGTACTCTACCTCCACCCAAGTGTCTCTCTTAGTGCTGCTGCTGTCTCAGAGGAAAAAAATTCTCTTAAGGTTCATAAGACTGGAGTATTATTTCTATCATCTTGTAATAATGGCTTTTCCCCCCTTCCATTAGTGGTGGTATTGTATTCTACAGTATAAATTTGTAGGAAGTGGAACAGAAATAACAAGGAAACCTGTGGATCGTTCGGAAAGTCACAGGTAACAGAGTGGAGACATCAGACTAAATGGAATTTGGCTCCAAAGTAAACAGTTGAACTGAAACACAAACAGCCTCTTGAAAACACAGCATGACTGAAGAACAGAAATGGAATTGGTTTTCTCCTTAGTGCTTTCTAAACGCACTAAACAAACACCTTCCGATTTCGATTGTATTTTTGTAGTGACCGTGAAAGTTCATAAGGCTTAACGAGATGCAGCATGAAACTGATCGGCTTGAACTCGCTGGTAGACCGATCAGAGATTGGTCCAACTGTAATGAGCTCCATCACACAGGCAGGTCTGTGAAGTTATTACACCATCCAGTGAATCCCATCATCATATCATTTGTGCCCCATCACAAACTGCCACCATAGGCTTATGCATGTTCGATTAACCAACCCTCCCATGCAAGAAATGAGCTTCTGCTGCTCAGTATTAATATGTACAGTGACGAGTCAGATGAAATCTAAAGTATTAAACACAGACATGCACTACCTGGTTGAACATTCACATTTACAACTAAACCACTTTGCAAAGGGCGATTGTTTGGACTGTCCCAGGGTCAATGCTCCAATTCTTCCACCCATACAGCAAGTAATGTTTTTATTATGTCTTCAGCAACTCGGCCTTCTTATTAGAAGGCATGTATCGACTGCGCCACCTGAGCGGCCACTTCAAGCGAAAAGAAAAGTGGATATAATTGGAGCAGATTTGGAACACAATCAAACTTGGCTGGAAGCCTAGTGTAGTTAAGGTGATCTTGATTTTTCTGGTCAATTTCCTTTGAACTACACTCGCTATCTAGTGGGCATGCTGCAAGGTAACATAAGAGTAATAAAAATCTGCATACATCAACTCTAGTGTGTAAATGGATAAGCTGGTTGGGTTTAAACCGAGATGATCAAACATTTTTATTGTTTTCAAAGAGATAAATCAAAATATCGCAGTGCCTCTAGGCCAGCTGTACTTGAGATGTATACTGTTCTAAAATCCTGTGGGCTTCCAAGGACCCGTCTAACAAACTTCATTGAACCAATAACAATGTTAAGATGCCAGCAGGTATAAATATGCTAGCGAGGTTAAACCCTCCATCTCTTTCAAGAAAACAAAATGCACAAATGTTTTATTTTTATCTTATTTGCTGGTAACAAATGGAATATATTTCACTTTATTTATTTTGGAACCACCACAAGAGCAAAACCAACAACTGTAAGTAAAAATACTGTACATAGTACAGTATGAAGTGAGCTGGGGCTGATTTCTTTCCTTACTCAGAGTGTAGATTCATATCAGTGACAGTCAGATTTTAGCCCTCGTTAAAGATCATGACTGTAGAACTTGGAGCGGGTGGGTGAATCACAGAAGTACGGCAGGCCAGAACTGAGTTTCAAAAACTCTTTATTTTGACACTTTTCAGTTGTCAACACAAAACTCCCAGTCACACACACAGAGACGCACACACATCAGTTGTCTGGTTGGGGAGAGAGCTCCTGTTCTCCTCTCTCTCCCTCCTTATATCGGGCGCTGTCACTGGGGAAGACACACACATACACAGGTTAATTCACATCAGGTGCAGTGATTCTGCTACTTACCTTCCCTAACTCCGCCCTCCAGTCACAGACCGACGCTTGACCACGCCCCCGCTGCCACATCAACAATGTCTGGAAGTCTTAGTAATACAGTATCAAGACCGAACTGAAACTGTATCAGAGCTGCGTCCTTTCCACCCTTCTATACACATCAGAATGCTGGAGAATGACAGAAGATGACCTTAACAAACTATTCGTCTTCTACACAAGGAAATTACGAAGAATCCTGTGAATGTTTTGGTCAAATAAGATCACAAGTGAAGAACTACTGAGTAAATGTGAACAAAACAGCATGGGAACTATACATGTGAGAAGGATATGGACATGGATAAGGCATGTCCTCAGAAGGGAAAATAATGACAATGCAAAAACAGCACTGTATTGGACACCTGAGGGAAAGAGAAAACAGGGTAGGCCAAAGAACACCTGGCGCAGAACGGTGGAGGGAGAACTGAAACCATGGTGAGACACATGGGGTACCATCCAGAGAATAGCCCAAAGCAGGCAGGAGTGGAGGGCTTTTGTTGCTGCCCTACTGTACATGCCAGTCAGGCATAACAGGCAAGAAGAAGAAAGAAGTCCTAAATTGTAAATCTGGAATCTAAAAAATACAGGGTGGCTTGAAGTCTCAGAAATTTCATAATGGCCATTTGCAATCATTTGTCCTAAAGGTTTGGGAACCCGTGCTGTGTAGCCTGTTGCAGGGCCTTGGGTACAGGATAGAGCCATTGCACGTTGGTCACTCTTGGTGGGTTCTTGATGAAGTGGAACTGTGCTGAAACTGAAAAGCTGAACTCCTCCCATCCTCACCACCTTCCATCGAGGGACAATCGAAAGCATCCTGATCAGCGGTCCTGCTGTGTGGTGTGGGAACTACACAGTCTCTGACTGTAAGACCCTACAGCAGACTGTGAGAACAGCTGAAAAGATCATTAGGGTTTCTCTATCTGCTATCGTCTCATGGAGATTTTCCTTGCTGTTGTTGCCTTGGGTTTGCTCATTCAGGATCCATCCATTATCCATAACCACTTATCCTGTACAGGGTCGCGGGCTGGAGCCTATCCCAGCCGACTATGGGCGAGAGGCGGGTTACACCCTGGATAAGTCACCAGATCATCACAGGGCTGACACACAGAGACAAACAACCATTCACACTCACATTCACACCTACGGCCAATTTAGAGTCACCAGTTATCCTAACCTGCATGTCTTTGGACTGTGGGGGAAACCGGAGGAAACCCACACGGACACGGGGAGAACATGCAAACTTCGCACAGAAAGGCCACTGGGCTCAAACCCAGAACCTTCTTGCTGTGAGGCAATAGTCCTAACCACTACACCACTGTGTCATCCCTCATTCAGGATAAATTCATGAATTTCAAAGATGTGTCCAGAATTTCTATACGTATTTCTGTAAAGCTGATTTGTGACTATGTCCATTGTTGAAAGTGTGATACAAATAAAACTGATATCACGCTTCTCACCCACCTCACCCATCTCACCCCTCTAAACCTCATGCACTTTGCCATCTGGAAGAAGGTACAGGAGCATCTATGCCCCTACTAGCAGACGCCACAGCATTTTCCTCCCTGAGGCAGTCAGATTACTGAACACCCTGCTGCCTCCCAGTGCTCACCTGAGCTTGTCAGACACCTGCCCCAGTGTGACTCAATACCACTGCACACCGCGCTTTATAAAGCTGCAATATGTATTACACAAGATAGCAATGAGCTTTGATTACCTGCCAGCTTTTGGTCAGTTATTGCAGATATTTGTCTTCATTCCATTTTTTCTGAAGATGTTTTCCATTGCATTCTCCGTCGCTGTGCTCTGCTTCCTCTCCAAACAGTAAACTGATTTCATGGTTTGCACTGAAAAATCAAAATGGCTATATTTTGGTTCCAGCTGCGAACCAACTTTTCAGGTTCTGGGCCAATTTATTCTTGGTCAAATGCTCTGAATGGGTCAAAATTTGATACAAGAACGGAACTCGTTTCCTGTTGTTCGAAAAGCGGTTTGAGTCAATATACTTTCCCTCAGGGTGCAAGTGCAAGCGCAGTTGCAGCGGAACCAACAGGTCACTGAAGCCTCTTGGGAAAGTGAGGAGGTTGTCCTGGGTTAAGCATTATCATTATTGAAAATGCAGGGTGGTTATTTATTATTGACTCCTCTTCGCCTGCCAATCCCTGGGTGTGTTTTCCATCCGACAGGACAGTGAGGTCTTCATGAATGATAAGAAGTCGGGTGTGTGTGAGATATTCTGGAACCCAACTCCAGAGCTCCGGCAGAGTCGCCTCACCCGCTGCACTGTTGCTCTGGAGGAACAGGGGGACTTTGAGTCTGAGAGGTATATACACACACACACACACACACACAGAACAAACATTTGTTTGATTCCTTCGTATCCCTCTGTCTGTCTGTAGACTGTGGCAGCATGTGACTCGTGCTATCCTGAATAAAGACCAGACGGAGGCGACCAATGAGAAGTTTGTGTTGGAGGAGGCTCAGAGGAAGTCTGCACGAGAGAGGAAGCTGAAGAATGAGCAGTGGAAGCCAGTGCTGTTCGATCAGGATGCCAGCATTGGAGACTGGCACTATCGCTACGCAGAGTAAATTCACATCACGGTCAAACTGATGATGCACTGAGATAAGGAACACCACAGCTCCCTCTGCTGGAGTTCTTACACAGCAACATGACACAAATTATAATCATAACTAATCTGACTCATACTACAATGAATAACTCATAGCAATTGCTGCCAGGCAAAACAAACCTCGCCTGGCAGCACTTATATGTTGATAATGGTAATATTTTTCAATCATCAGCTGTCAGGTTATAGTCCTATGAAAATCCATGACCTTGAGTTTGACATTTCAAAGTCATTCAAGGTCAAAGGTCATGGTGCCAAGTGAAAGCCCATATGGCACTTCCTGTAAGTTGATAATGGTAAATATCTGTCTCTCATCAACCGTTTTCAAGTTACAGCCCTCTGAAAATCTGTGACCTTAAGTTTGACCTTTCAAGGTTAAAGATCATGGTGCCAAATGAAAGGCCATATGGGAGTTCCTATATGCTTATAATAGTAAACATTTGTCTGTCAGCAACCGTTTTTGAGCTATAATGGAAAATGTTATTTTGACAGAAAGGGTGACCTTGACCTTCACTTTGACCCAATTACTCCCAAAATTTAATCAGGTATTCTACGGACCATTGCTCTCCTACCCTGAACATTTGAAGTCAATCGGTTTATCAGAATCAGAATCACATTATTAATTTGGATTTCCCTCCGGGGATTAATAAAGTAATTCTGATTCACTGATTGACTTCAAATTTTCAGGGTAGGAGAGCAATGGTCCGTAGAATACCTGATTAAGTTTTGGGAGTAATTGGGTCAAAGTGAAGGTCAAGGTCACCCTTTCTGTCAAAATAACATTTTCCATAACCATCTAAACGCTAGATTGTTAACAGACAGACACACACACAAACTAACAAACAAGGTCAAAGGTATTGGTGCCAAATGAAAGCCCATATATGACTTCCTATATGTTGGTAATGATAAACATATTTCTGTCTCTAACTGTTTTGAGTTATAATGGAAAATATGCAAATTTTAGCAACAACCTTGACACACACACACACTGGCATTTGACCTTCAACTGCCAAGAAAACTATGAGAGAGACCCATCATGTATCAATGGAAGCAGAATTGAGAGATGAACATTTTGGAATTGATTTGAAGTAAATATGATGAATATGAAGGAAGATATCACGAAAGAAAACAATTTTGACCTTTTTCGTGACCTTGACCAGATGACCCTCAAAATGTTGGCGGTTCTATTTGAGACCAATGCCCATCTATCCTGGAAGTTTCATGAAGATTGGTCCAGCTGTTTTCCCATAATGTTGCTCACAAAAAAAACAAAGAAACCTCACCGAAAACAATACCTCGCCCCCTGGTGGACTCCGTCCCGGGCGAGGTAATAATTCCACTGGAATTAATAATAGCCAACATTAGCTGATCATATGCAAAGTAAAAAAAAAACCCAAAAAAACCCAGCCCTCTAGTGGTCAGAGGCAGTACTGCATCACAGCAGTGATGATGACAACAGAGCAATAACGTCATTTTCTCTCTCTCTCTCTCTCTCTCTCTCTCTCTCTCTCTCTCTCTCTCTCAGCACTCGTCCATGGGATCCTCTGAATGATCTGGTGCAGTTTGAGAAAGATGGCCGAGTTCAGACTAAAGTTCGTCACAGGACTCCTATGGTACGTTCAGCCAGTGTAGTTAGTCTCAGTGCACAGGGCTGCCGGAGGGACAATTACCTGAGCCAGGTACGTCCTTCAGCTACGCCCAGTTTCTTTACACTGCTGTGCTCCGCCCATCCATCAAAATCACTGTCACCAGGCTGAACCACTTCACTCTGGCTTCTTATTTGTTTGTTTTTCTACTTTCTACTACCATGCCGTGTGTGTGTGTGTGTGTGTGTGTGTTTTCCATATTTTAAGCATGTATAAAAATTGCATAAAATGCAGAAAAACTTTAAAAACAATTTCCACTGTGTGCCATCAATCACCAAATTCACCAATCATGAAACATTAGTTGGTGATTGGAGTAAACGTGGCGTGTGAGAGAGAGAGAGAGAGAGAGAGAGAGAGCGCTGCTTGCATATCCTTAAGCTGCGATAAAATATAGAATAGAGTTTCATAGTAACTTTACACATTTAGTGTGTAAAGTGTGTGTGTGTGTGTGTGTGTGTGTGTGTGTGTGTGTGTGTGTGTGTGTGTGTGTGTTACCTAGGTAACAGGACCAAAGCGGAAGCATAAGCAGAATGATAAACCCAAAAATCCAGAGAGCGGCTGCTCATCTCCAGAACTAGAACATCACGACTCATCAGGCAGTGAGAGTGAGACAGACACACACACATATATGTGTGTATATATATACATATATATATATATATACACACACACACACACACACACACACACAGAGGTATTGTAAAATGTGTGTGTTACAGGACAGAAGAGTAAACTTGGCAACCGTGGGAGAAAGAAAGTGTCGGATCTGTCGGAGTTACAGAGTGCAGTAGAGTCCATCAAACACACACAGCATGACATCTGCAGGTACACACACACACACACACACACTGATTCCGTGGAGTAATGGTAAGTGAATATTGGTTGTGTTGTGTACAGGAGTGTGAGCGCTCTGCAGAGTCGGGTGGAGGATCAGAGCTTCTTCCTCACGCAGAGAGATTACATCATCATCATCTTCCTCATCGGCCTACAGCTCTGCCTCAGCCTCATCCTCAGATAGAGAGAAGGATGGACGGCTGGAGAGACGGACAGGTGCGCAGAGGGACAGACAGACAGACAGACAGAGGGATGGGTGGCGAGACTGACTCAGACTCTATGCTCAAATCTCTTCTCTTCATCGCCCCTCCTTCAGTCTCTCCATCCTTCTGTATTGTCCCTCCCCCAGTCTCTCTCTCTCTCTCTCTCTCTCTCACATCCACATTCCTTTTATCGTCGTTAGCGTAGTAAAGGCAGGTGTCCGTGTTTCAGAGCAGAGAGCTGATTGGCTGGTTCAGAGTGAATGATGGGAAAAGGATTTCTCTGAGGTGCACCTCCATGCTTTCTCTGATTTTTATTCTGGTTTTTATTCATCTTTGTATTGTTTGCTTTTGTGTGTTTATTTCTTCCTGCTGTTCACACTGTGTGTGTGTGTGTGTTTGTGTGTGTGTGTGTGTGTGTGTGAGAGTGACAGTCACACACCAGTATAATGTTTTTAAAATGTCACTGTTTGTTTTACTCATTGACAATGTTTTTTTATGAATTAACAGAAATCATTAATGTGGTTCATGTTCATTTTAATATGTAAATGAGTGGGCTTTACATTTCATATGATTAAAAAAATGTTTACAGAGGACAGTAGCTGTTTTAGCATCATTATTAGCAGGAGTATCTAGGGTTAGGGTTTAGCATCAGCCCTGTTTCAGACTTCCTGTTGTAGCAGAACTTCCTGTTGTAGCTCCGCCTCTTCTTTTTTAGCATAGATGTAAATATTTAAAGCCAAATAGCCACTCAGATGACTGAATGTGTGCGCGCGTGCGTACGTGTCAGACACGTGAATGTGTCCACATCAATAATAACTCCAGTTAATGTGCCTTGAAGGGCGGGGTTTCCTCAGAGGGCGGGGTATCAGAAATGTGCAGAGTCCAACTCTTTAATTCCCTTTCATTGGTGTGTGTGTGTGTGTGTGTGTGTGTTTCTGCAGTTCACTTCAGTATTGATGTGAATGACTGAAGTTAACTTCCTGTATGTTAATCACCTGTAACATGCCTCAATAAAGAGTAATAAGACCTCACACACCGTGTGTGTGTGTGTGTGTGTGTGTGTGTGTGTGTGTGTGAGAAATATTTATACATGAATGGATCAACAGCACATGCTCCTGGACCTTTCAGAACCTTTCCTGTATGATAGACTGTTCCTGTATTGGTTCCTGCGGTGTGTGTGTGTGTGCTACTAAAAGGTTCCTGTAAAAAGTTCCCTGAAAATATTTCTTGGTTCCTGAACAGTGTTGAGCCCTGTGATGACCTGGCGACTTGTCCAGGGTGTACCCCGCCTTTCGCACGTAGTCAGCTGGGATAGGATCCAGCTTGCCTGCGACCCTGTAGAACAGGATAAAGCGGCTAGAGATAATGGATAGATGGATGGCTCCCAGAAGTGGTTTGGACCAACTGAAAAGTCACAAATAGCTGCTTTAAAGCAAACTGCGCTCTTTTTTTTTTGACAGCGGGTGATGTTATACTGTGTGTGTGTGAATATTTCTGTTTATTAGGACATGCCTTCATATATCCTGCTTTACAGACTATTAAATACATGATTTTTTTTGGGGAAGTTCAGCTCTGTGGACACGCACATGGGACTTTTAGTGTTTCTAAGAGCCCGTTCTTCCTTTTAAAAAGAGGGGGCGGTGTAATGGTACGGTCTGTATAAAATGGGTGTGGTCGAATCTCACCATATGAGACGTTGGAGGAGATTTTACACACCGAATCGTGAGTTTGTTGATTTGTTTGTTTGTTTGTTTGTTTGAAATTGTGCAAGTTACACAATTAGGCGTGCGCGCTAATTCGGGGTGACAGTGAATGGAAGAAGAGGGGCTGATCCGATCATTTCCCTGAAATCTGTCCGGCTGGGGGGTTGGAGGGAGGGGGGGTGGGTTGGTTGGTTGCTGTTTGACACTGGAGAACTTATGGGTGGTTTGTGCGCACCACCGGGGAGATAGCCAAGATAAAAAAAAAAACATCAAACAAAAAAAAAAGCAACATTGTTGTTATTGATATTATGTACCTTGGCGCGCGCGCAGCATCCGTGCTTTGCGGTTTGATTTGAATAATTCATTCCGCGCAACGAAACGAGAGAGAGAGAGAGAGAGAGAGAGAGGAGCACAGCCCAAACAGCAGAGAAAGGAAGGACGGACGAGGGTTTTATTTCAAACCTCATCTTCATTCTGGATTTCTTGTCTGCTGAGAAAAGGAACATTTTTGCGCAAAAGACCATCTCCAAGCTTTATTGATTAAAGAGACACCAAAACAAGCGGGGACACACACACACACACACACACACAGTCCTGGTGTGGGTTTGAGATCTTCAGGTCCCATTTGGAGAAATGCAGTGATTTTAGATTTTCTGCCCAATTTGAAAATTTTTTTGGAGGCCTGATTCACGGCCATCATGTGCGTGCGGCTCTGAACAGCTATTTATCAAGGACGAAGAGCCCGGACTGAAGCCCTTCCTTCCTTCCTTCCTTCCTTCCTTACGCTCTCAGCTCTGGAGTGTTCCTGTCCTGAGGCCGACAAGCTTCACGAACAGGTATTGTATCCTTTAATGCAGGCTGTCATGGGCCTTGTTATCAGCATGAATAGCCTGGCTGGATGTAGAGTAGACAGATGTGCCAAATGATGCAGTCCAGATGTTCTGCTTCTCTATACTCAATCCAGTATGGTCTAACGTGGCGTGGATGTCATTTTTGGTGGAATGGTACACGAGTTAGGTTTGGATGCAGCTTTGTCATTCCAATAACAGGTTGTTCTCCTCCATCCTTACTGTATGCGACAGGCCTGGACACTGCCTCCACCTCATCAAATATTGTTGTTAATAATGCTCAGGGCGTTACATTATTGACCTGTGTAGGCAAGTCCTTAAAGGTTTTGCAGAATTAATTAATCAATCAATGCCTTACTGCTGTATGGAATTCTCCATAACGCAGTAATAACATTTGTTTAATTAAACATGAGGTAAATGGAACGCACTGAGGGGGAAAAAAAACCCTGGAAAAAAAATCATAAAGCCTCGGCGCACCTCATACTGAAACCACGGTGTCTTTGGAAAGGCAATAACTTTCATGACGTTACAAGCTTGCATACTATGGTTTTGGATTACAAGTGCTCCAATACTACAGGTGGCACTACTAAAAATTAGCCACACCTACAGGAAATGACTGAAGTTTGTCGCGTCTCAGTCATCCATCCTGGAAAGAATTGGGCGGCACGGTGGTGTAGTGGTGGTGAGCGCTGTCGCCTCACAGCAAGAAGGTCCTGGGTTCGAGCCTCGTGGCCGACAGGGGCCTTTCTGTGCGGAGTTTGCATGTTCTCCCTGTGTCTCCCCAGGGGGTTTCCTCCGGGTGCTCCGGTTTCCCCCACAGTCCAAAGACATGCAGGTTAGGTTAACTGGTGACTCTAAATTGA
>JAPEKN010000014.1:2094070-2105517 GCA_028877435.1 Cathorops dasycephalus
CAAATTCTGTAAAGCTGCCTTGCGACAATGATTGTTGTTAAAGGCGCGATACAAATAAACTTGACTTGACTTGACTTAATAGCATACTGCATGTTAATACACAAACTAGCGTCCTGCATGCTAAAACCCAGTTACTAACATACCGTATGCTAACACACAGTTATTATTGGTCTGTATGCTAAGATACAGTAACTAACATACTGTTTACTAATACACACTTACTAATGTACTGCATGCTAATAAAAAGTTACTAACCTACTGCATGCTAATACACAGCAACTAACGGACTACATGCTAATTCATAGTTACATTTGGACTGTGTGCTAATACACAGCAACTAACCTACTGCATGCTAGTACACAGTAACTAACAGAATGCACACTAACACACAGTAACTAATGGACTGCATGCTAATACAAATTAACAAATGTCCTGTATGCTAATTTCGTTACTAACTTACTGCATGCTAATGCACAATAACGCAGGGAAAGCATGCTTATATACTTTAACTGCATGCTACTGTAATACACGGTTACTAACGGTCTGTATGTTAATACACAGTTACTAACGAACTGTATGCTAAAACAGTTTAATATACTCTATGCTAATACACAGTAACTAATGGACTACATGCGAATTCACAGTTACGATTGGACTGTGTGCTAAAACATTAACTAAAGTCCTCTAAGCTAATACAGTCATTAATGTACTATATGCTAATACACTGTTACTAACATACTGCATGCTAATGCACAATAACGTATTGACTGTATGGACAGTTAATAACATCTAAAACGCAATTATTTATGTAATGTATGCTAACACACAATTACTATCGTTCTGTATGCTGACACAGTAACTAACGGACTACATGCTAAGACACAATTACTAACATACTGAATGATAATAGACAGTAACTAACAGCCTGTGTGCTAATACACGTTAACTAACATACTGTATGCTAATAATTACTAACATACTGCATGCTAACACACACTGACGAGTGTACTATATGCTAAAACATTTTAATTAACGGACTGCATGCTAACACACAGTAACTACCGTGCTGCATGCTAATTCATAGTAATCAATGTGCTGCATGCTAACACCCACTGACTAAAGGACTGTATGCTAAGACACAGTAACTAACGTCCTGAATACACAGTTACGAACGTATTGCATGCTAATACATAATACCTAATGCATGCGAATACACTTGAACTGTCCTGCAGGCTAATACACAGTTACTAATGTACTGTATGCTAATACACTTTAACCTACTGCATGCTAATACAAACTTACAATTGCACTATATGCTGAAAAACTTCAACTAACATACTGCATGCTAATTTACAGCAACTAACGGACCATATGTGAATGCATAGTTACTAACGTACTGCATGATAACACACAGGGACTAATGGACTGTATGCTAATATACAGTTACTAATGGGATATATGGTAATACACAGTTATTAACATACTGCATGCAAACACACAGTAACTAACATACTGTATGCTCATATACAGCAACCAGCGTGCTGCATGCTAACACACACTGGCTAACAGACTATATGCAAAGACAGAGTAACTAACTTCCTGCATGCTAATGCACAGTTATTAACGTACTGTATGCTAATACACAGTAACCAGTGTGCTACGTGCTATCACCCACTGACTAACGGACTGTATTCTAAGACACAGTAAGCAGTGTGCTGCATGCTAACACCCACTGACTAACGAACTGTATGCTAAGACACAGTTACTAACGTATTGCATGGTAATACACAATACCTAACATACTGCATGTTAATACACTTTAATGTCCTGTATGCTAAGACACAATACCTAATGTACTCCATGCTAATACACAGTAACCAGCGTGCTGCATGCTAACGCCCACTGATGAACGGACTGTGTGCTAAGACACAGTAAATAACGTCTTACGTGCTAATACACAATAACTAAAGTACTGCATGCTAATACACACACACACAATATGCTAAAACACTTTAATTGACGTACTGCATGCTAATTTACAGTAACTAACATGCATAGTTACTAGCGTACTGCATCCTAACACACAGGAACTAACAGACTATACACAGTTACTAACAGACTGTATGCTAATACACAGTTACTAACGGACTATATGGTAATACGCAGTCATTAACGTACTGCATGCGAACACACAGTAGCTAACGTACTGCATGCTAATATGCAGTAACCAGCATGCTGCATGATAACATCCACTGACTAATGTCCTGCATGCTAATACACAGTTACTAACATATTGCATGCTAATACACAATACCTAAAGTACTGCATGCTAATACACAGCAACTACTGGACTGCATACTAATGCATAGTTACTAAGGTACTGCATGCTAACACAGAGGTGCATGCTAATACACTTTAACTAATGTTCTGCATGCTAATATACACTAACCTATGATATGTTAACATGCTTTAACTAATGTACTGCATGCAAATTCACAGCAACTAATGGACCGTATGCTAATGCATAGTTACTAAGGTACCTAATGTACCTTATACCTAATGTACTGCATGTTGATGCACAGTAACTAGCATGCTGCATACTAACACCCACTGACTAACGGCCTGTATGCTAAGACACCGTAACTAACATCCTGCATGCTAATACACGTTAACTAACGCCCTGCATGCTAATACACCTGTACTAAAGTACTGCATGCAAATACACGTTAAGTAACTATATGCGAAAACACTTTAACTAACGTACTGCATGCTAATTCACAGCAACTAACAGACCATATGCGAATGCATTGTTGCTAATGTACTGCATGCTAACACACAAACTAACGGACTGTAGGCTAATACACTTTAACTAATGTACTGCATGCTAATACACAGTAACCAGTGTGCTGCAGGTTAAAACCCACTAATTAATGTGCTGTATGCTAATACATGGTTACTAACGGACTGTATGCTAATACACTTGATCTAATATTCTGCATGCTAACACATAGTTATTAACATATTGCGTGCTAATACACAGTTATTAACGTACTGGATATTGATACACAATAACTCATGGACTGCATGTTAGTGCACAGTTACTAACATACTGTATGCTGATACACATTAACAAGTTTACTGTATGCTAATTCACAGTTACTGACATACTGCATGCTAATACACATCAACTAATGGACCGTATGCGAATGAATAGTTACTGAAGTATGCATGCTAAAACACTTTAACTAATGTACTGTATGGTAACTAATGGATTGGATGCTAACACTTTATCTAACGCACTGCATGCTAAGACACAGTTACTAATGTACATTATTAACGTATTGCATGCTAGTACACGTGAACTAACGTACTGCATGCTAATGCATGGTTACTAACGCACTGTATGCTAATACACAGTTACTAATGTACTGTATGCTAATACACTTTAATTAATGTACTGCATGCTAATACACACTAACATACTATATACTAATACACGTTAACATACTGCATGCTAATACATAGCAAATAATGGACTGGATGCGAATACATAGTTTCGAACATACTGCATACTCACACACAGTAACTAACAGACTGTATGCTAATACACGATTACTAACGGTTTGTGTCTTAATACACAGGAACAAATGGAGTGCATGCTATTACACAGTTACTCACGGGCTATATGCTAACACAGTAACTAACGCACTGCATGCTAAGACAGTTACTAATGTACTGCATGCTAATACACAGCAACCAGTGTACTGCATGCTAACACCCACTAACTAACGGACTGTATGCAAAGTCACCGTTACTAACGTACTGCATGCTATTGCATAGTCACTAGCGTACTGTACGCTAATAAAAGTACTGTATGGTAATACACTGTAACCAGCGTGCTGCATGCTGAAACCCACTAACTAACGGACTTTATGCTAAGACACAGTTATTAACGTACTGTATGCTAATTCAGAGTTACTAATGTACTGTATGCTGATACACAGTTCCCAACTAACTGTATGCTAATACACGTCAACTAACATACTGTATGCTAAGCCACAGTTACTAACATACTGCATGCTAATATGCAGTAACCGACGTACTGTCTGCCGAGACACTGGAACTAACGGAGTGTATACTATTCCACAGTTACTAATGTACTGTATGGTGATACACTTTAACTAACGGAATGTACAGTATGTTAAGACATTTTAATTAATGTACTGCATGCTAATACACAGTTACTTACAAAATGTATGCTAATACACAGCAACTAATGTACTGTATGCTAATACAGTGTTACTAATGGTTTGCATGCTATTACACTTTAACTAATGTACTGAATGCAAAAATGTATTAACTGACAGACTGCATGTGAATACACAGGTCGTAACGCGCTGTATGCTAATACCCAGTAAGAAATGGACTGTATGCTCATCCACTTCAACTAACGTACTGTATGCTAATACACAGTCACTAACATACTGGTTGCTAATATGCAGTTAGTAACGAACTGTATGCTGATACCCAGTTACTAACGCACTGTATGCTAATACACTTTAACTAATGGATGGTATGTTAAGACACTTTAATTAATGTACTGTCTGTTGATACACAGCTACTAACATACTGCATGGTAATATGCACTAACTGGCGTACTGTATGCCAAGACACAGGAACTAACGGACTGTATGCTGATACACTTTACCTAATGGAATGTATGCTAAGAGACTTTAATTAATGTACTGCATGCTAATTCACAGTTACTAACGTCCTGCATGCTAATACATAGTTACTAACGGACTGTCTGTTAATACACAGTTACCAACTTACTGCATGCAAATGCACAGTTACTAATGTCCTGCATGCTAATACACTTGATCTAATGTCCTGCATGCTAATACACTTTACCTAACGAACTGTATGCGGATACACAGTAACTGACAGACTGCATGCTAATTCACAGTTACTAATGGACTGTACATTACATGGCATTTAGCAGACGATCTTATCCAGAGCAACGTATGAGTGCAAAAGTCGGGTACACAAAGTGCTAAACTTCTATACAAGAAAGTTCTAGTGCCAACTGAACAAGTGACAGTAATACCTAGTGCAATATGCTGTTGAAATCCCAATACTCAAACAGCCAAGGAAACAAATCAACCATATAAAGTATAATCAAATACAGAACTCAAAACTGCTAACCCCAGGCTCAACCATACACAGCCTTGGTTGGTCTAGACCGAAACGCAATTACACAGTGGGCAGGAAAGAAGGGGAGAGGTGCAGTCTGAAGAGGTAAGTCTTCAGTTTGCACTTGAAGGTGGTCAGTTCTGACCTCAATGAGAAGGTCATTCTACCAACGTGGTACCAGGACAGACAGCAGTCTTGAGTGGGCGGGGCAGGAGCGGAGAGGAGGAAGGGCCAGGCGACCAGTAGTAGTGGAGCGTAGGGATCTGGCTGATGTGTAGGGGCAGAACAGACTGTGGAGGTATGGCGGTGCTAACCCTTTGAGAGCCTGGTAAGCTAGTACCAATGTCTTAAATTTTATGCGAGCTGCAATAGGTAGCCAGTGTAGGTCGGCAAGCAGAGAGGTGACATGGGAAGAATGAGGGAGGTTGTAGACCAGGCGAGCTGCAGCATTCTGGATGATCTGCAGGGTTCTGATGGCAGAAGCTGGAAGGCCAGCAAGGAGAGAGTTGCAGTAGTCCAAGCAGGAGAGTAAGAAAAGGGCGGATCCTTCAGCTGTTGCAGAGGAGGAATCTACACGTCCAGGTCATCGCAGCGATATTCACTGAGGAGGAGACTTTGTTCTTGAACATCTCCCCTCGGTTCTTTGCACTGGGCGAAGGAGACCGAGAGATGTCTCCCAGGGAGATGACAATGTCCAGGGATGGAGAAGATGGAGCACAAATGTAGATTACCTCTGTCTTGCCTGCACTGAGCTTCAGGTGATGGTTGTCCATCCAGCTTTGGATGTCACACAGGCAATCAGAGATGTGAGTGGAAATTTGTGTGTCGGAAGGAGGAAAAGAGAGAAACAGTTGGGTGTCATCAGCATAGCAGTGGTAGGATAGACCATGAGCAGAGATAATTGGACCAAGAGACTGGGTGTAGAGAGAGAAGAGAAATGGCCCAAGGACTGAACCTTGAGGGACATCGGTGGTAAGTGGGCCAGACCAGGTAACCTGGAAGGAATGACCAGAGAGGTAGGACTTGAACCAGTCTAGGGCTGTCCCACAGATCTCTAGAGCTGACAAGGATGACAGGAGGATGGAGTGATTAACAGTGTCAAATGTAGCAGAGAGATCAAGGAGGATCAGGACCGAGGAGAGGGAGGCAGCACGTGCTGCATGAAGTGCATCACTGACTGAGAGAAACGTGGTCTCAGTTGAGCATCTGGCTCGAAAGCCAGACTGGTGAGGATTCGGGAGATTGTTCCGTGAGAGAAAAGAGGAGCGTTAGTTAGCAACAGCACATTTGAGTGTCTTTGATAGGAAGGGGAGAAGAGAAATGAGATGGTAGTTCTGGATGACGCAGGGGTCTAAGGTGGGTTTTTTTCTCTACCATGAACTGCCTGGGATCTGGATGATATAGGATAGGGGCTGTAGTGAAAGTTGTTTTCTGCTTAATAAAAGCTTCCCCAGAAGCAAGGTTCCAGATCAGCTTCTTTGAGCCTCCCTTTAAGAGACTGAGTGGGGCTGTTGAATCCTCTTATAAAATACTGATAAAAGTTTGCAAACCCCAGAAATCTTTGGATGTCCTTAACTGTATAGGGACCTGGCTATTCAGTGACTGCTTTGACCTTAGTGTCATGTATCTTTATGACCCCTTGAGAAACAATGTATCCCAGGAAAGTGACTGTGGAGACATGAAATTTGCATTTTTCAGTTTTGACAAACAGCTGATTCTCCTGCAGATTAGACAGCACCTTCACTTGAGTGACATGAATTTCTATGGAAGGTGTGTAAGTCAGGATTTATTCTATACAAAAGTGAACATATTTGCTCACACATCTCGTAGTACATCATTTGTAAGGCACTGGTACACAGAGAGCCCATACAGTGCATATGGCATCACCATGTATTTGTAGCACCTGGATTTGGGAAAGAAAAACCAGAAAGAAAAGAAAAACCAGCTGAGCTGTCAAGGTGGAGGGGCCAGCTTTTTCTTTGCTGGAGGGTTTCCTGAACTTATTCCTCAATGGATTCCTGCTCAGAGAGAGAGAATATACATGGATGTAAGGTGGGATGGTGCTAAGGAGCAGGTCAATGACACAGTCTTATGGTCAAAGTTCAGCAAGCTATATGTGCTGGACTGAGGCCACAGGAATTTCATCCTTGCCAGCAGGGAAGAGCAGTGGCTGGTACCCCAGGAAGGCCATGAAAGGTGACATTCTGGTGGCCAAGCTGGTGAGGGAGTTGTGTTCACAATCAATCCAGGGCAGGTGGCTGCTCCAAGCAGAAGGGTTGTTAGCAGCAACACAACACAAGCTTGGGTAGGATGATAAAGTGGGCAGCCTTGGATAAATGGTCAACAACATTTAAGATGGTGGATTTTCCTTGAGAACAGTAATGAAATCCAGTGCAATATGAGACCATGGGTGACTGGGCACAGGGAGAGGGCACAGTAGGTCCACTGGAGGTTGATGGAAAGCCTTACTGCAGCCTTACTCCACACACTGAGCAGACAGTCACTTAAACCTGGGTGTCATGTGTCCATGGAAGGCCAACAGAAATACCTTTAGATGAATGTTAATGTGTAGCTAGAGCTAGGATGGCAGATGAAATGTACCAGCCAAGTCAGGTACGAAGAGTCGCCCAGGTGGACTGTTGCCTGGGTAAGGAAGAGTGCAATGGGCTTCGGCAATGGCGCTCTGGATTTCCCAGGTGAGTGTTGCCACTACCCAGTTGGGGGAATCTATAGTGTCAGGGTTGGATGATGAGTTCTCAGAGGAGAAAAAATGGGAGAGGGCTTTGGGCTTGGTATTTTAAGAGACAGGGCAATAGGTGATTGATTAATTCAAATCACCTGAATAGGGTCCATCAGGCTTGGCAGGAATTCGGCTATTTGATGTATTCTGTAGTCTGTCCAGACAACAAAAGACTGTTTGGTCCCCTCCAGTCTGTCTCCTTTCTTTCAAGGTGTGTTTTACCACAAGGAGCTCTCGGTTGCCAGCATCATACTTATACTGACAGGAGCTGACAGGAGAAGAAGGTGCAAAGGTGTAACTTATGGTCCAGCTCACAGCATTGGGACAAGACTGCTTCCACTCCAGAATCAGAAGTGTCAACCTCTGTGAAAAATTGCCTCACAGGATCAGGTTGGTGGAGATTAGGGGCCAAGGTGAATCATCTCTTCAACCCCTCGAAGGTTTGCTCTGCTTTGGGAGTCCACTGGAAGGGTTTGATGGTGGAGGTAAGATGCGTCAGTGGTGAGGACACTCAACTGTAATCTTGAATGAAGTGCCGGTAAAAATTGGAAACCCCAGGAACTGCTGTAGCTACTTGCAGGAGCTAGGTGTGGGCCACTCCACCACAGCTTTTATCTTCTCTGGGTTTGCTTTGACCTGGCCCCTTTCCAAGCTGTACCCCAGGAATGATACAGAGGGGACATAGAATACATAGAGGAAATGGCATTTCTCCTCCTTGATGTACACCTTGTTCTCAAGCAGCTGCTGGAGAATCTGGCGTACCTGGACCTCATGCTCTTGGGGGCTGCGGGAAAAGATGAGGATGTCGTCAGAGTAAAAAAATGCACACTGGTTGATTAAATCCCAGAACCCATTGTTGACTAGACTCTGGAAGACTGCAGATGTGTTCCTGAATCCAAATGGCATGACTCTGTACTCGGAGTGACCCAGAGGAGTGTTAAACTCTGAGACCGTTATTTACCTCTGACATCCTGACTGCTGATCGACAGACCCTTAGCACAAACTTGATTCTCATCTCAAGATTTTGATTTGTTTACCAGTTTGCAACACACCTACTCTCCCCTGCATTTGCATCCATAAGTGCCTTAACTCTGACATATACTTTGCTGTCATGGATGCAGCAGAAGAGATAAAGCAAACTGTGCTTTCAGCTCAAGGACACCTGTTAGGTGAACATCAGCAGATGCTCAGCGACATTGATATTCACCTTTCTCAGCTCGCCGTTGCTGTTTTGCAGGCCCTCCTGACCTGTTCTGCATCAGCTGGAAGCTCTGCTACAGCCATCCCTTGACCAGACAAATACTCCAGGGAAGTGTCTGAGTGTAAGAGTTTTCTTCTGCAATGTTCTCTATATTTAACCACTCTAATGGGAACATCTGAACAGCAAAAGATTGCCCTGTTTGTGAACCTGCTTAGTGGCTGTGCATTGTAATAGGCCACAGCTGTCTGGACTCATGGAGGAGAACCCACCACATCATATGATCACTTTATAAAGCTCTTCTGGAGAGTGTTTGATCATCAGGCAGAGGGAGTTGAAGTTGGGGAAAAGCTGCTCACCCTAGCTGAACCATAGCTGAATATGAGCTGGTATTTCGCATGTTGGCAGCAGGCAGTGGATGGAATGAGCCCACACTAAAGGTCATTTTCCATCAGGGTCTGGACCCCAACATCCTTACTGAACTGGCATGCAGAGACAAGCAGCACATTTTGGACTCTCTCATAGACCTGGCTATTAAACTTGATCACCTCCTCCGGAACCATTCCTCTTTGCAATCCACCCAGGTTCTGACCTAGTCCACACAGTCACCCACACCCATGGAGGTTTCAAACACTCAAACACCCCATTCCAAAAGGGAGAGGAGACATCAGGAGGGGTTGTACTTCTACTGTGGGGAGCCTGGTCACCTGCTGGCCCAGTGTCCTGTCCATCCAGTGATCTCCAGAATTCCAGCCAGTGATCATCATGGGCAGGCAGACCACCCAGACACCCCGGTGAGTCATCAGCATTTTCCTTCTCATCCATTCCTGAAGCTCAATATCTTGCTGTCCATATCAGAAACTTCCCATGTTTTCTTTGCTTTGCTTAACTCCAGAGTGGAAGGCAAATTCATTGACGACAAGCTTATTCAGAGGCTCAAGCTGCCCACCAAGGAGCTCCAGTGACCAGTGAGTCTCCATGCTATCAATCGTGGTCCTACTGGGGAGGGATTGGTCACAAAAAGGACCAGACCACTAGAGATCCAGGTCGGGGCTCTGCACTGTGAACAACACTTTCTGTATGTAACCCAAACCTCTAATCATGCTATCGTCTTAGCATTTCCATGGTTACAACTGCATGATCCCTTAATCTCCTGGCAATAGAAGGAAATTTTGAACTGTCTTCAACTACCCTGACTCACTCTGGATTCCACCTCCCTAGAAAGCCCCTCTCCTGGGGGCATCAAGCAGATCCCGGCCTGCTATCATGACCTTAGTGAAGTTTTCAGCAAGGGTGAAGCTAGTGGACTACCTCCACATACAGTAGACCCTGTGACTGTGCTGATGACCTCCTGCTGGGCATGATCCCTCCACACTGCCACATTTACCCTCTGTCTAAAACTGAGCATTTGGTGATGGAGGAGCATGTACAGGAGGCATTACAGCAGGGGTATATCTGTCCATCCACCTCTCCAGCATTCACAGGGTTCTTCTTCTTGGAGAAGAAAGGGGGAGGTCTTCGGCCCTGCATTGACTACAGAGGTCTCAATCAAATCATTATGAAATATCCGTGTGTATTCAGGAGGGGGCCAAGTGGAAAACAGCATTCAGCACAACTTCGGGTCACTGTGAATATTTGGTCATGCCTTCTGGACTATTTTGCATGCACTGTGTGTTCTAGTGCCTGATAAACGATGTGCTCAGGGACATGCTGGGACACTATGTGATTGCTTAAATTGATGACATCCTGATCTACTCCCCAGATGAAACCAGTCATTCTCGTGTCAAGGTTTAGACTTGTTTACCAGCTTGCAACGCACCTGCTCTCCCCTGCATTTGCATCTGTAAGTGTCTGCACTCTGACAGTATAGGCTCAGGAACACTTACGAAAACCATCGACTGTGAAAATAATTACTGCATCCACAAATGCAAGTTAAAACCATATATAAACAATATCCAGAAACACGGCCACCTTCTCTGGGCCTGAGCTCTTTTCCGATGAACTGAGGCAAAGTGGAAAATTGTCCCGAGGTCTGACAAATATTAGAATAGTAAAAATTATTTTTAGAAATCATGGACACTACGTCCTCCAGGCTAAAGAGGAGAGGGACCATCCAGCTTGTTATCAGTGCACAGTTCAAAAGCAGCATCTGTGGTGCTATGAGGGGGCGTTAGTGCACATGACATGTGTAGCTTGTACATCTGGGAAGGCATCATTAATGCTGAATGATATAAACACATTTCAGAGCAATATGCTGCCATCCAGACAAAATCTTTTTCAGGGAAGGCCTTCCTTCTTTCAGCAAGACAACGCCAA
>JAPEKN010000014.1:2166707-2178425 GCA_028877435.1 Cathorops dasycephalus
GGTAGATGGATCTAAATGCAGGAAGAGTGTTTATTAGCAGGAATGATATTTACGAAAGCAAAACAGAAAGCAGAATCATAAAGCAGAGTATTTAAACAGCATTATAAACATGGCTAGAAACAAATATGACAGTGATAAGGATAATACTTCGCAAAGTCTCTGTGAAAACAGAGTCTTTATATGCATGTTCTGATTGTGCTCAAATCAGTATCAGGTGTTTCCCATAATGACTGGGTCCCAAGAGCATGTACAATGCACTCTGTGAGCACATGTGGTCACTCAAGCTGCGCCAGACTCAAGTGTGCAAAGGCGTGACAGTCAAGTGTTCGCCTGCTCTATGACCACAACTTTTAGCTCACTTTTATCACCAAGCATCATCACAAAATGGCTCCTTTTCATTGATAACCCATCATAAAGCATCACAAGTTGTTGTGTAACCATAGCTTAATGAGGTGGATGTGACGTCAGATGCAACCCAGCAGTTATACCCTATTACAAGTAAAAATTAGCTTCAACATGAAAAAAAATTTGTGGCTCACTAGATGGCATGGCTGAGTGGTTGAGAAACACTGCAGTAACTAATGTACTCCCTGCTAATACATGATAACTAACCTACTACATGTTAGTGAACAGGAACTAACATACTACCTGCTAATATGCTCATGCTAATACACAGTAACTAATCAACAAGATGCTAATATGCAGAAACTACATGCTAATGCACAGTAACTAATGTACTGGTGCACCCTTTTTAGTAAGCGGACACATCAGTCAGCGGACTGGTGACATCCGAATAACTAGGCACAAACCTCTGATAGTAGCACTGATAGTATGATGTGATAGTATCACAGGCTCAAAAGTAATTGGACAATTGACTAATAAGCAGCTTCAAGGCCAGTTATGGGCTGTTCCTTCATGAGTTCATGACTGTGACAACTTTCTACACTAGGGCAATAAGGAGCAGGAGACAGGCTTACAATGCAGGTGTGTTTTATTTTTAAAGATTGCACTTTTCAGTGCTTTTAATGCACGCACACTCTCACACACAGAACCACACACATGGAGTGAGACAGTTCTCTCTCTCTCTCTCTCTCTCTCTCTCTCTCTCTCTCTCTCTCTGGTCACTGGCTACTGAAAGACACAGAAGACACACATTAGTAGCCAGCCAGCATGAAATCACAGGTGTCACTCATGACATGTTACCTGCTGGTTAACCTGAGTCCTCACTGTTCACAGCTGGTGCTCGACCATGCCTGAGTTACCACATACCCCCTCTGTCAGACTCAGAGTCATCTGGCCTGCAGCTGAACCCCCTTGTTGGGACAGTTAATTTGCCACCATTGTCTGTGCCCCTGGCCTGGCAAGTCATCCATGCATTGGCATCCATAATGCAGTGGAGCCACTGGAGCAGTGCATAATCAGAACAGAGGGTGAAAGGGCATCCCAGCAGTAAGTACTGGAGAGTGAGGACCACCCACTTGAAGGTCAGACACTCCTTGTCAATGGTGCTGTACTTAGACTCCCGCATCAAGAGCTTGTGGCTGATGTTCAGCACCGGGTGCTCCTCTCCCTCCACCACCTGGGACAAAACTGCCCCTAGCCCTCTGTCTGACACGTCGGTGTGCAAAACAAAAGAAAGAGAAAAAGCAGACAAATGCAACAGCAGGCCCCCACACAAAACTGCTATTAATTTGAGCAAAAGCCCATTCGCATGCCTCCATTCACTGGACTGAATATGGTGCCCTCTTTTTAGTGATGTCAATCAATGCGCTGGTGATGTCCGAAAAATTAGGCATGAACCACCTATAATAGCCAGCCAGCCCCAGGACCTGTCTCACCCCCTTTTTAGTCTTTAGCCTTGGGCAGACCGCAATCATTGCAGTCTTGGCAATTTGGGGATGCATCTGCCCATAACCCAAGTGGAAACCCAGATACCAGACTTCCACTCACCCAATTGCATGCTTTTTCGGGTTAGCCATGAGACCCGCATGCCTCAGCAACTCCAGGATGTCCCTGAAGTATTTTAGGTGCTACAGCCAATCATTGCTATATATAATGATATGATCTCAGTAGGCCACAGGATAGACAGCATGTGGACAGAGTATTTTGTCTATGAGCCACTGGAATGTTGCGGGAGCCCTGAACAACCCGAAAGGAAGTGTGATGAACTGCTGTGAGCCAAACGGTGTGGAAAAAGCTGTTTTCTCTTGGGATAGAGGAGTCAAGGGGATCTGCCAATATCCCTTTGTCAAATCCAGTGTTGAATAAAAGCGAGCAGCGCTTAACCGATCAACCAAATCATCAATGCGAGGCTTTGGATGTGCGTTGAATTTAGACACCATGTTGACCTTTCTGTCATCCACACAGAACCAGACTGACCCATCAGTCTTGGGGTCCAACACCACTGGGCTGCTACAGTCACTGTGTGATGCCTTGATTATTCCCATTTTGAGCATTGCCTTGAATTCATCCTGAACCACAATTTTGTTTTGACCCGGTAAATGGTGAGGGCAGCTTTGTACCACCACCCCAGGGACACCTCGATATGGTGTTCTGTAAGGTGCGTGTGGCCAGGAAAGGGTGAGAACACATCAGAAAACTCTGTTTGCAACTTGGAAACCTCTGTAAGTTGGGCTGGTGAGAGGTGGCCTCCACAGGGGACTGGGGAGGGTTGAACATTTACTTTTGTTTTTACCTCTAGCTCCAGCTCTGCCATCTCTGGAACTACCATCATCAATGCCATAGGAACCCCGTCATTCTATAATTTAAGTGGGATGAGGTGGTACACCTGTCGTGCCCTACCCTTATCCATTTGCTTCACCTCATAGTCAACATTGCTCACTCGCTGTGTGACCTCAATGGGCCCTTGCCACTTGGCAAGTAACTTACAGCTTGACGTGGGTAATGATATGAGCACTTGATCTCCTGGAATGAACTGTCAGAGGCATGCACCCCTGTTGTACAGCCAGGCATGACGTTCTTGCATCTGCTGCAAATTCTTCTGGGTGAGGTGACTGAGTGCATGGAGTTTTGTGCACAGGTCAAGAACATATGGAATTTCACTTTTACTGTTAGAAGGTCCCTCTTCTCAGTTTTCGCACATCACATAGAGGGCGCTGCGAGGCTTACACCTATATAATAATTTGAACAGGGAAAACCCTGTGGAGGCTTGTGGAACCTCTCGTACTGCAAACAACAGGGGCTCGAGCCATTTATCCCAGTTAGGTGTGTCTTCACTTACAAATTTACAAATTAGGTTCTTCAGGGTTTGATTAACTGTTCGCCCAAGTCTGTGGGTGATAAACATTTGTGCAGATGGATTTAACCCCAATAACTCACAGAGTTTGTGAAGAGTGTGTGGCATGAATGTAGTGCCCTGATCAGTCAGGATTTCATTCAGAATCCTGACTCAGGAGATCATTTTAAACAGTGCCTCTATGATACTGCATGCAGAAATGTTCTGCAGTGGCACTACTTCCAGGTATTGTGTTGCATAGTCCACCACCAGGATGAAAATAAAGCAATGCCCTTGTGCAGACTGGTCTAATGGCCTGATGAGATCCATCCCAATTCTTTCAAAGCAGGGGAAGAGGGCACAAAGGCACCTTTGGCATTGCAGCCGGGTTCATCAGTTGGCATTTGCAGCATGCTGCACACCAGCTATGGTCACCCTTATCAATCCTGGGCCAATAAAAATGGGCCAGGAGCCAGGCTAGTGTTTTTTCCTGCCCTAGGTGTCCAGCTAAGGAGTCATCATGAGCCCCATGGAATATGAGTTCCCTAAGGCTCTTTGGAATTAACAATTGAGTCATTCTTTCCTTGTTTTTAGTCTCCTGCTGTAGCAACTTTTTAAATCCAGGAAACAGAGGAACAGGAAGCAGGCTTCAGAACAAGTGACTTCTTTTATTTGCATACACTTTGCAGTGACAAACATATGAGACAGGGTGGCACAACTCTCTCATTCCTGACTGTCTGAAAGAGACACAGAGACACAGGTTACTAGACAGCCAATAATTTGACACAGGTGCACCTCATCACATACTACTTGCTGGTTCAACCTGCCTTCTTGCCGTTCACAGCCGACGCTCAACCATGCCCCTGCTACCACATACCCCACCACCCAACTCAGGCCCGACCTGCAGCTGACTCACCCCCCCAGCAGGAAAGGTAATCCACCACCACCATCTGTGCCCCCAGAGTATGGAACACCTCAAATTTAAAGGGCTGAAGGGCCAGATACCAATGAGTGATCCACGCGTTGGCATCCTTCATGTGGTGGAGCCACTGGAGTGGGGCATGGTTGGAACAGAGAGTGAATGGGTGTCCTAGCAGGCAATAGCGCAGAGTGAGGACTGCCCACTTGATGGCCAGACACTCCTCTATTTTGCTGTACTTTGACTCTTGCATGGAGAGCTTGCAGCTGATGTACAGCACCAGACATTCCTCCCCCATCACCACCTGGGATAAAATGGCCCCCAGCTCTCTGTCCGATGCATCAGTCTGTAAAACAAAAGGGAGCGAAAAGTGAGGAGAATGCAACAGCAGGCCCCCACACAAAACTACCTTTACCTGAATAAAAGCCTGTTCACATGGCTCTGTCCACTGGATCGGATCTGGTGCCCCCTTTTTAGTGCGGTCAGGCAGCAGGCTGGTGACATCCAAAAAGTTAGGCATGAATTGCCTATAATAGCCAGCCACCCCCAGGAACTGCCTCACCCCCTTTTTGGTCTTCGGTCGTGGACAGGCTGCAATCACTGCAGTCTTATCAATTTGGGGATGCACCTGCCCATGACCCAAGTGGAAGCCCAGATATTGTACTTCCACCTGCCCAACTGCACACTTCTTCGGGTTTGCTGTGAGCCTAGCACACCTCAGTGACCTCAGAACTGCCCTCAGATGTTGTAGGTGCCACTCCCAATCATTACTATAAATGATTATATTGTCTAAGTATGCCACCACATACGTATTGTGGGGATGGAGAATTCAGTCTATGAGACGCTGAAACATTGCTGGAGCCCCAAATAACCTGACAGGAAGGGTGACAAATTGGTGTAAACCAAATGGAGTCAAAAAGGCCGCTTTCTCATGGGATAATGGAGTCAAGAGGATCTGCCAGTATCCCTTTGTCAAATCCAATGTCGAATAAAAGTGAGCTGCGCCTAACCGATCGAGAAGTTCATCAATGCGGGGCATCAGATATGCGTCAAATTTAGACACCGCATTGACTTTTCTATAGTCCACACAGAACTGGACCAACCCATTGGACTTGGAAACCAAGAATACTGGGCTGCTCCAGTCACTGTGCGACTCCTCAATTATGCCCATCTTAAGCATAGCCAGAAGTTCATCCCGGACCACATTTTTCTTGTGTTCGGGGAGCTGATACGGGTGGCTGTGCACCACCACCCTGGGGGAGTCTCAACGTGGTGTTCTGTGAGGTTACTGTGAGCAGGGAGGAGCGAGAACATATTGGAGAATTCCTCCTGCAACCTAATTACCTGTTCTCTCTGGGTCAGTGAGAGGTGGTCTCCACAGGGGACTGGGGTGAATTGAGCTGCACTTTTTGGACTTACCTCCAGTCCCATTTCTGCCATTTCTGGAACTACCACTGCCAAAGACACAAGAACCTCCTCTCTCCATGGTTTCAGGAGATTGAGATGGTAAATTTGACATTAAAGTAATAGCTCACTTTAGGTCAGCAAACTCCAGCCTGTTGTCAATGGGGACTTGCTGAGCAGCAAGCTGCACTTCCCCAGTCAATACCAGCAGTAGGTGAGCCACTCACTGCTCAACTGGCCATCTCCATGCTTTTGTAGCTTGCTCAAAGAGCACCAGGAATGCCTCAGGATCATTGTGTAGGCCCATTTCTTTCAGGGTGATGTGGGGGAAGCCTGCAGAAATGGCAGCTGGAGTGCCCACTGAAGCAAGCAGGTTCCGGAACATCTGATGATACTCCTGCTGGGCTTGCAGCAGAGCCTCAAAGCACTGCTCCTGTTCCTGGTGAAGGGTGAGTAGCAATTGGTGCTGGTTTAGCTGCACAGTGGCGAAGGCATGGATGAGATCCTTGAATAGTAAAGACTTCATATGGGTGATTCCCTTCAGTGTTCCCAGGTTTCAGCACCAGTGTAGCAGTCTCTGTAATGGGGGGAACACTGAAGCACTTGTCAGGTGGGATCATTACAGGACAAAAGTTTTATTTGACCTTTTCAGGCTTAGTTAACTTGCTTTCTCACATATGCACATACACGATGATGGCATGCAGGAAAGCCTCCAGCTCTCTACTTCCTCCCTCCATATAAACCCTCAGCTGTCACTGCAAGACATACACACATTGATGACACAGGTGTGATCAAGTTGCCACTCACCTTCCCTGGCCTTGCCTTCCATTCACAAACTGACGCTTGACCACACCCCTGCTGCCAGACCAGCTTTCCAGGCAAACCACATAGAAAAAAGACATGGTGACATCCAAGATTGAAGATCTTGCACCAGCTTGATTTTGTCATTGTGAAACAGAAGCATAGGAATGAAGTATTGAACACTGGAACATATCATAGCGCCGACTGTGATTTTGACCACAGCCTAGTTGTCTCTTCTATGAAGCTTCAACCAAGACCTTATCATCATCATGTCAAGCAATCTAAGAAGATTGATAAGTAAAACAGTGTTTCCAGATCTCAAGGAAGCATATTGTCACAAATTAGAGGAACAACTAAAGAAGATCTGAAATGATACTGATCCCAATATTTATTGGGAGAATCTAAAAACTACTGTCCATGACATAGCTTTGCAGACATTTGGACAAAGAAAAAATCAAAATCTGGATTGGTACAATTCCTCACTGGATGTGATCCAATCTGTGCTAGAGGAAAAAAGTCAAGTTCTTATTCAACTAAAGTCTAGACCAACAAGACAAGCTCAAGAGAACTATTGTACTGCAAAGTTCCTTGCTCAAAAAATCAAACAAAAATGTGTTTAGGATTATTAGAACTCCCTGCGCTCCTGTATAGAAACAGCAAGAATCTCGAGAAACATAAAAATTATGTTTGAGGCCATAAAATTGGCTACTGAACCCACTATTCAAACATCTGGAGTGTTAAAAAGAATAGATGGAACTGTCCTCGATGATAAATCTCAGAAGATCAGTAGATGGGTAGAGCACAACTGTGAACTCTATGGTACAGAAGATCATGTTTGCCTTGAGACACTTACCAACCTTCCCACCTTTCAATCCCAAAGCCACCTTGACACTGAACCTGAACTAGATGAGAAAATATCTAGAGTGCAAAATCTGAGCAAAGGCAAGGATGCAGAAGCAGATGAAATACCTGCTGAACTTCTTCAGGCAGGTTTACTACCATTAGCCAACTACCTGCACCAACTTATCCTGAAGTGTTGGGCATCCAAATATGTCTCACAAGATTTCAAAGATGCCAAAATAATTCCCTTGTACAAGAATGAAGTTGATCATGGAGATTGCAATAATTACCATGGCATCTCATTATTGAGTGTCACTGGTAAAATACTAGCTCATATATTGCTGAAGTGTCTTCAGGTAATAGCCAAAAGAATATACCCAGACTCGCAGTGTGGTTTTCAACCACAAAGTTCAACCACTGATATGATATTCACTGTAAGACAACTTCAAGAGAATTCAAGACAGCAAATGCAACCACTTTCTCTGGTGTTTGTAGATTTGATGAAGGCTGTTGGTCTGGTAGACAGAGAATCCTTGTTTCTTGTCCTTCAGAAGACTGGCACCCCTCCCACTCTTCTTTCACTCATAAATTCTTTTCATGATGGAATGTAAGGAAGAATATAATTTGATCATGAATTATTCCATAGCTTTCCTATTAAATGAGGAATAAAATAAGGATGTGTCTTAGCGCCTACACTATTCGGTATATTTTTCCCTATGTACTCATATATGCTTACAAAAATCCAGACAATTGTATTGGAGTGTCCTTACTTACATGAGATGATGGAAATTTCTTCAACCTCACATGTTTCAAGGCCAAGACAAAGACTCAAGAGCTTATCATCAGGAAGTTCCTCTCTGCTGATGATGCTCTACAATGCAGATCAAATCCTGAACAACTACAAGCCCTGCCTGATTGTTTCTTACATTCATGTGATGTTTTGATTTACAATCAGCTTGAAAAAAAAAACTGTTACTATGTTACAAGCAGCCAAGACTCACTCTTTCAACATCAAAGCCACAACTCTCGATGATGTTGAAAAATTTACATATCTTGGTTGCATATTGGCTCGTAATACATGACTGGACATTGAAATCTCAACCAGACTAGGAAAAGCAGCCTCCATTTTCAGTCATTTGGCCAATCAAGTGTGGCAGAAAAAGCACCTGTCAGTACATATCAAAGTAAGAGTCTATGAAGCCTGTGTCTTGAGCATACTGGCCAACCACTCACAAGAATCTCAACTCAGTGCATTTCACATGAGAAACCTCAGATTTATTATTGGCAAGACATGGAAGGATAAGACAACCAATTGTGGCAGTGGAGGTGTGGTCAAGCATCGGCTGTGAATGGCAAAGAGTCAGGTTCAGTCATCAGGTAACATGTGACGAGGTACACCTGTATCTAATTTCTGGTTGTCTATTAATGTGTGTCTCTGTGTGTCTTTCAGATAGCCAGGAACGAGAGAGAGAGTGTGAGGAGCTCCCCAACGCGTGTGGTCTCTGTGTGTATGGTTTAATTGCACTGAAAAGTGAGAAAAAATAATAAACACACCTGTTCTGAAGTCTGCTCCCAGTTCCTCTGTATCCCAAACCTCAAGTTCTCACACTGGTGCCGAAACCCAGGACTGAGGAACAACGCTGCCATTGAGCTGTCCATAGATCAAGAAAAGCACTTCCAGGCCCTGCTTGAGGCCAGGCTGAGGACAGCAGGTAATCAAGAGCCTGGTCTAATCGCCGGGCCCTCCTGCGGTTGTTCCTGTGGCCAACCTCCCAGTCCAGCTGGTCAAGCTGGAGCCACAGAATGGACCAGAAGCATTTGTGGAGCTGTTTGAGCATGTCATGGAGACATGCTCTTGGCCAACCTCCCAGTGGGTTGCCTGCTGACTGCCATTCCTCTCAGGGAAGGCCCAGCTCGCAGCCCGGCAGCTCCCTGGCAGCAGCTTGCTGGAGTACCCGGACCTGAAGTGGGCTATACTGCAGCAGGTAAGCTGCACACTGGAGGAACATCACCAGCACTTCTGTGCTCTGACATACAGCAAGACCGGCTGCCTGTTTGCCTTCTCCCAATAGCTCTGAGACACCTGTTGAAGGTGGTTGCTGACTGATGAATGTGATACTGAGGGTATCATAGATTGAGTCACACTGGAGCAGTTTGTCACCCAACTGCCAAGCAGGACTTCAGTGTGGTTCCAGTGTCACCATGTGGCGTTGCTGGAGAAGGCAATCCACCTGGCAGAGGATCATCTGATGTTGTTTCCGGGAGCAGGCGCTTCCACAGCTTCTCTTCCTCTCTCGTGCTCACTTCACTTTCTCCCCCTCCTTCTCCCCCTCCCGCTCTCTCTCCTCACACCTCACCTATCCCAGCCCCATGGAAATGGGGGCCAATTGTCCCGAAACCTGCTCCCCGCACTTGTGTTACTCCTCTCCCTTCTCCTTCCATGTCTGTGCAGCCATTAACCCCCACTCTCTCTCCACAGGTGGACTCATCGATGCACAAAAGAACCAGGACCGAGCCAAGGCAGGTCTGTTGGCTCTGAGGGAAGGCTGGGATTTCCCAGAATCAGCACTTCCACAAGGAGACAGGGCTAACCATTAAGCCATGGTCTAATGGTTGCAGAAGCAGCTTTGGGACCAAAAGGTCACTGGTTTGATTCCCTGGACCAGCGGAAATAGCTGAAGTGCCCTTGAACAAGGCATCTAACCCCAGGCTGCTCTGGGTATGTTGTACTGTACGTTACTCTGAATCAGAGCATCTATTAGATGCCTGTAATGTAATGTAATGTACTGATTCGCATTCCTGATGTACCTGGTACCCAGGGCCATTTGCATCAGCTGTGTGTCATGATGACACGGAGAGCAGGGAGGACCTTCCTCTTTCTCTGGGGAATCCCTTAGGGGATTTCCCATTGGAACAGATGCGTGATGAGTCTCTGAATCATGCTTTTGCCCAAGTGAAAGGAACTAATGGCCAACCCCTCCAACCTAATGCTGTGCTTTCCTTTCCATATTTTTGTATTATTGAGGATAGGCTATATCGATTGATGCAGGACACTCAAACTAAGGAAAAGACCACAGCACTGTTGGTCCTGAAGAGCTGTAGGAAAACTTTAATTTCATGCAGCTCATCATAACCCAATGGCTGGGTACTTGGGTCAGGATAAAACACTAAATCGCCTTGTGACTCATTTCTATTGGCCAGGGATTCATGCCGATGTCCACAGGTGGTGTGTGGCTTGTCGCGAATGCCAGCTGGTAAATCCAGCAGCCACACCAAAAGCACCATTATGCCCATTATCATTAATTGAGATCCCCTTTGAAAGAACTGGCATGGATCTCGTTGGGCCATTCGATCGATCTGCACACAGGTATCACTTTGTGTTAGTCATAGTGGATTATGCAATGTGATACGCAGAAGCCATGTCTCTTTGCAATATTTCAACACACATTGATGTGGAGGCACTGTTCCACATTATCTCCCACACTACATGAATTGTACAAATTATGGAGATTAAATTGTTTCGTACTGGTGTTTATCATCTGCAAATGGACAGGCTGGTCGAACGATTTAACCAAACACTTAAGAACATGATTCATGAGTTCATTCACAGGGACGCTAAAAACTGGGATAGGTGGCTAGACCCTATGTTGTTTGTAGTCCACGAGGTCCCTCCACCGGGTTTTCCTTGTTTGAATTGCTGTATGGGTGCAAGCCTCGTGGCGTCTAAGACATCATTAGAGAAAACTGGGAATAGGGCCCTTCTCAAAGCAAAAATGAAATTCAATAGTTCTTGAGCTGAGAGCAAAACTCCACGCACTGAGTCACATGACCCAGGAGAATTTGCTACAGGCCCAAGAACATCAATCTTGCCTGAACAACAGAGGAACATGGCTAAGGGAATTTGCACTGGGAGATAAAGTCCTCATTTTACTGCCCACTTCAAGCTCAAAATTTCTCGCTAAGTGGCAAGGACCCTTTGAAGTCACAAAGCAAATTGGGAAGATCGACTATGAGGTCAAACGTCCAGACAGAGGCAACACGTCAAATTTACCACCTCAATCTCCTGAAATAGTGGAGAGAGGAGGTTTCTGTGACTCTGGCGATGATAGTTCCGGAGAGGGCAGAGCTGAGACTGGAGGTAAGTCCAAAAAGTGCAGCCCAATTCACCCCAGTCCCCTGTGGAGACCACCTCTCATCATTCCAGAGAGCACCAGGTTATCAGGTTGCAGGAGGACTTCTGCAATGTGTTCTTCTCCCTCCCTGGTTGCACTGACCTCATAGAACACCACACTGAGACTCTGCCAGGGGTAGTGGTGTGCAGCCACCCATCTCAGCTCCCCTAGCCCAAGAAAAATGTGGTTCTGGATGAACTCCAGGCTATGCTTAAGATGGGGGTAATTGAGGAGTCACACAGCAACTGGAGCAGCCTGGTGATCTTGGTTCCTATCCCAGCTGACTACGGGCGAAAGGCAGGGTACACCCTGGACAAGTCGCCAGGTCATCACAGGGCTGACACATA
>JAPEKN010000014.1:2188775-2205706 GCA_028877435.1 Cathorops dasycephalus
GGGAGAACATGCAAACTCCGCACAGAAAGGCCCTCGCCGGCCATGGGGCTCGAACCCGGACCTTCTTGCTGTGAGGCAACAGCACTAACCACTACACCACCATGCCACCCCTAAAACTATACCAAGGGGGAAATTTGGACTCTGCTAAAATTCTCCAGAAACTGAGAGAAAAATGTCTGAAATCTTCCAGCAAATGATATGAAAAGAAGCCAAGCATTGTCATTTATGACAGATGGATGCCAACAACATGTTAATACACAGTAACTAACATACTGCATGCTAATACAACGCTACTAACATGCTGCTTACTAATACACAGTAACTAACACACTGCATGCTAAAACACAGCAACTAATGTACTGCATGCTCATACACAATACTTAACTGACTACATGCTAATACACAGTAACTAATGTACTATAAGCTAATATGCTGTAGCTAACAGACTATCTGCTAATACTAAAATCATCTCCGTCAGTCGATGTCAACTTTGTCAACTTTGTTTGTCTCCGTCAGTCGCTGTGTTAGAGCATCTTCATTGGTGGCTGAAGAGACTGATCCTGGAGTGGTAGTCACGACTGCAGACATTACACTTGTATGTAGACTTGGCTCTGGCAGAAGTGCTGTGCAGGGAGGAGGTGTTGAGCCTCTTTTCCTGCTTGGAATAGGTGGTCCACATCTCGCTGACATACTGTGTTCAGGACACAGGCATTGAACACTGCCAATTTTGTCTTCAAGGAGAGGTTGGCATTCTCCCAGACATGCAAAGTGAGGCAAGCAAGGGTTACTGTGGCCTTGCTGATCCGCTTGCTGATCTCCTCATCCAGGGAGAGGTTGTCAGCAATAGTGGATTCCAGGTACCTGAACTGGTGGACGATGTCCAGCTCATAGTCATCAATGGTGATGACAGGAGGAATTTAGAGCTCGATGTGGGTAACAATATGAGCACGTTATCTCCTGAAATGAACTCTTGGAGGCACGCACTCCTGTTGTACAGCCAGGCTTGATGTTCTTGCACCTGCTGCAAATTCTCCTGGTTACATGACTGAGTGTATGGAGTTTTGCATATTGAATTGCATATTGAACATATTGAATTTCACTTTTACTATTAGAAGGTCCATGCCTCCCAATTTTTGTGCATCACGTCTCAGACGCCGCAAGGCTTACGCCCATGTAATAATTCAAATAGGGGAAACCTTGTGGAGGCTTGTGGGATCTCTCTTACTGCAAACAACAGGGGCTTGATACATTTATCCCAGTTAGGTGTGTCTTTGCTTACAAACTTCTGAATTAGATTAAAAAAACATTAGTTAAACTGTTCAACCAAGCTCTCTGTCTGTAGGTGATAAACACTTGTGTGGATGGATTTAACCCCCAATAACTCATGGAGTTCATGAAGAGTGTGTGACATGAATGTCATGCCATGATCAGTCAGGATTTCATTTAGAATCCTGACTCAGGAGATAATTTTAAACAGTGTCTCTGTGACACTGCCTGCAGAAATGTTCCGCAGTGGCACTGCTACTGGGTATTGCATTGCATAGTCTACCAGGAGTAAAATAAAGTGATGACCTCATGCAGACTGGTCTAATGGCCCAATGAGATTTATTCCAATTCTTTCAAAGGAGTTCTCAATTAGGGGACGAGGGCCCAAAGGCACTTTTGGCATGGTAGCTGGGTTCACCAGCTGACATTTGTGGCATGCTGCACACCACCTATGGACATCCCTGTGAATCCTGGGCCAATAAAAATGGGCCATGAGCCAGGCTAGTGTTTTTTCCTGCCCTAAGTGTCTGGCCATAGGGTTATCATGGGCTGCATCGAATACAAGTTCTCTGTGGCTCTTTGGGATTAAAAATTGAGTAATTCTTTCCTTGTTTTGAATGTCCTGCATCACACAGTACAACCTTTAAATATTGCTGAGTGGAAAGTATGGGTAGGAGAGTGTAACATTTGGCTGGAGGAACTGACCATTGACTGCTCTCACTTGGTCAAAAACACTATGCCAAGTCTCATCTCACACTTGCTCCAAAGGGAACTCTTCGAGAGAATTCCCTAAAGAGAGGGGAGGGCAGGGACGCTCCCCCTCATGTCACTATGATGTGGGGCTGACGTGGATGGCTCTGAGAGGACTTCTCCAGCTAATGCTACACCAGGATTCCCCAATATCATGCTGCTGCAGGACCCACCCATGCTTTCCATTAAACTCCTCAACCCCAGCCAATCAGTTCCCAGAATTAGTGGGCAGGTGAGGCACAGGTTAACTGCCTCCTCTACACTATATTTTTTCCCATAAAAGTAAAGGTGAATCGGCACCAGTGGGTATTCTTGAACATTCCTGTTTACACACAGAACCTTCACCACATGTGCTGCACCCAAAGTTTCACCTTGAATCATGCCTTTGTGAATGGAGGTTTGATTACAGCTTGAATCCTTCAATGAATGATATTTATCCCCTTGGATCCTCACCGGTATGTGATCCGTTCTGACCCGATCGAGGGTGGTCACTGACACATCGGGGATCTGGACCACTGCTCCCAACTCCATTATGTTGCACTGACCCTTGAAATGCCCAGATTCCTTGCAGTGCCAGCATACTGTCCTAGGATTCACTCCTGCACTGGCAGTTTGGGGATCACTCACCTAGGAGGGGGACAACACAGAAATGCAAGGGGAGGGAGGGGGACACCACTGGCTCAGCGAGCAGGCTGTGGGGGTGGTCAGTCGCTATTCCCGTGGTGCAGGGACAGAGGGAGCAGGATGAGGAGAGGAGGGAGGGAGAAAGAGAGAGAAGAGCGAGGAAGCCTGCCTGCTACTTGAACCACTGCGAGATGGTCCTCTGCCAACATGATCACTCAATCCAGTGACGCTGGCTGGTGGCACTGGACCCAGTTCACCATCCCTCCTGGCAGCTAAGTGATGAACTGTTCCAGTGCCACCATGTAGATGATTCCCTTGGTGTCCTGGCCTTCTGCCCTCAGCCACTGCCAGGAGGTGTCCAGGAGCGATTGGCCGAATGCGAATGCATTCGTTCGTCCAGGGTGAGCACGTGGAAGCACTGCCAATATTGCTCAGTGGTGCAGCTGACATGCTACAGGATAGCTCACTTTAGGTCAGTGTACTCCAGCCTGTTGTCGGTGGGGAGTTGCTGAGCGGTGAGCTGCGCTTCTCCAGTCACTAGCACCAGTAGGTGAGCCACTTGCTGCTCAGAGAGCACCAAGAATGCCTCGGGATCATTGTGCAGGCCCATTTTCATCAGGGTGATGTGGGGGAAGCCTGCAGACATGGTAGCTAGAGTGCCCACCAAAGCGAGCAGGTTCTGGATTGCCTGACAATTCTCCTGCTGGGCTTGCAGCAGAGCCTCAAAGCACTGCTCCTGTTCCTGGCAAAGGGTGAGCAGCACTTGGTGCTGGTTTTGCTGCATAGTGGCAAGGGCATGCATGAGGTCCTTGAATGTCAAGGACTCCATACAGATGGTTCCCTTCAGTGTTCTCAGGTTTTGGCACCAGTGTAGCAGTCTCTGTAATTGATGGAACACTGAAGCACTTGACAGGTGGGATGATTGCAGGACAAACTTTTTTTTAGCATTTCAGCCTTAGTTAACTTGGTTTCTCACACATGCACACACACAATGATGGCATGCAGAAAAGCCCTCTCCTCTCTGCTTCTTTCCTCCATATAAACCCTCAGCTGCCACTTCAAGACATACACACATTGATGACACAGGTGTGATCAATTTGCCACTCACCTTCCCTGGCCTCACCCTCCATTCACAAACTGAAGCTTGACCATGCCCCTGCTGCCAGACCAGCTTTCCAGGCAAACCACATAGAAAAAAGACATGGTAACACCCAAGATTGAAGGTCTGGCACCAGCTTGATTTTGTCATTGTGAATCAGAAGCATAGGAATGAAGTATTGAACATTGGCACATATCATAACACCAACTGTGATTCTGACCACAGCCTAGATGTCTCTTCTATGAAGCTTCAACCAAGACCTTATCATCATCAGATCAAACATTCTAAGAAGACTGATATAAGTAAAACAATGTTTCCAAATCTCAAGGAAGAATATTGTCACAAATTAGAAAAACAACTGAAGAAGATCTGAAATGATACTGCGTCTAAAAGCTACTGGTCCTGACAGATTTGCAGACATTTGGACAAATAAAAAAAAAAATCTGGACTGGTACAATTCCTCGCTGGATGTGCTCCAATCTGTGCTAGAGGAAGAAAGTCAAGCTCTTATTCAACTAAATTCTGGACCAACAAGACAAGCTCAAGAGAACTATTGTACTGCAAAGTCCCTGGCTAAAAAAAACACATACAAAAATGTGTTCAGGATTACTAGAACTTCCTGTGCTCCCATATAGCAACCACAAGAATCTTTGGAAACAAAAATTATGTTTGAGGCCATAAAATTGGCTACTGGACCCACTATTCAAACATGTGGAATGGTTAAAAGAATAGATGGAACTGTCATTAGTGATAAATCTCAGAAACTCAGTAGATGAGTAGAGCACTAGAATGAACTCTATGGTTAAGAAGGTCATGTTTGCCTTGAGACTCTTACCAGCCTTCCCACCTTTCAACCCCCAAACCACCTTGACACTGAACCTGAACTAGATGAGATAATATCGAGAGTGGAAAATCTGAGCAAAGGCAAGAATGCAGAAGCAGATGAAATTCCTGCTGAACTTCTTCAGGCAGGTTTACTACCATTAGCCAACTACCTGCACCAACTTATCCTGAAGTGTTGGGTGTCCAAATATGTCCCACAGGACTTCAAAGATACCAAAATCATTCCCTCATACAAGAATGAAGTTGATCATGGAGATTGCAGTAATTACCATGGCATCTCATTATTGAGTGTCAATGGTAAAGTACTAGCTCATATCTTACTGAAGCACCTTCAGGTAACAGCCAAAAGAATATACCCAGATTCGCAGTGTGGTTTCCGACTGCAACATTCAACCACTGATCTGATATTTGCTGTAAGACAACTACAAGAGAAGTCAAAAAAAAGGCAACCACTTCATGTCATGGGCTGGAGGCCACAGGTGCAGATAGGATCCATTGTGCAACTACAGATTAGAACTGCAGCATACCTGATGAGTAGGATGGTGAAGAGATCAGGCAGGAAGCAAGCGTAACAGCACAGTCTGAAATATCCTGGCCAATACCAAGGACAGCAGAGTGGACACAATGTAACAGTCACAATAATTCCAGGGGAAATCCAAGCACAGCTGACAAAACAATGCCGGGAAAAAACAGAATCCTGAGTCAAAATAACAGTCAAAAAATACCAAAAAAACTGCAGGCAAAGCTTGTAATCCACAGCATATTCCAAGTCAGGAAACCAGAGAAAGCCAGCAGAAAAAAAAACACGAACGTGAACTTGACTTGACATGACAGCAAGTATTTTTCTGTGTCATGTAATTCTCCTCGTTGTGTTTAGTGGCTCATCAGTAAATGCATAGCAGGTGTGCTAGCACAGTGCAGGAAGAACGGGGAAAATGCAGAGTGGAGCACAAAAGCACAGGTCAGGATTTGGAAGTTCTGGGCTGCATCTTGACAGTAACACCCCCCCCCCCCCATGGATACCTCTGGGTGTCCCAGACAAAGCTTCTGGATTCTTGTGGTGGACATCCCTGATGATTGCAAGGTCAAGGAAGAAATGTGTTGGCACCTAATACCACTCCTCCAGGCCATAACCTATCCAGTCAACCAGATACTGTAACCCCCAACCTTGTCAACGGACCTTTCGTAGTTTCCTGACTGTGTAGGCTTCATCTTCATCAATGATCCTAGGAGGGGGAGGAGTCTTGGAAGGGGGGCAGAAGGGGCTAGAGAACAGGGGTCTGAGTTGGGAGATATGAAAGGATGGGTGGACATGCTGCATAAACTTGGGCAATGACAGTCTCGCAGTTGTGTCATTAATAACCTTAGAAATAGGAAAGGGACCAACAAACCTGGGAGCCAGCTTATGGGAGGGGACCTTGAGTGGGAGATTGGGTGTGGACAACATGACCCTTTGTCCTTGGCGGTAAACAGGAGCTGGCCTGCAATGTCGATCTGCCATCCTCTTGTATGCGTGACTGGAACGTAACAGGTGACATCTGACACAAGTCAAACTCTGCAGCAGCATCAGACAAAGGCTTGGGCCAAAGGAACAGATGGCTCCTCTTCCTGTTCAGGAAAAACAGGGGGCTGGTAACTGAGACAACATTGGAAAGGAAACAGCCCAGTGGACAATGAGGGAAGGCTGTTGTGCATATATTCAGTCCAAGGAAGTGCCTGGCTCCAGGAGGAAGAATCACTGGATGTTATGCATCATAGGGCAACCTCTAACTTCTGATTGTTATGCTCCATCTGCCTAGTAATCTGGGGATGGTATCCCAAGGAGGGGCTGGGAGTAGCCCCAATGAATTTGCAGAATTCCTTCCAGACGTAAGCAGAGAACTGAGAGTCTCTGTCAGACACAATGTCCATAGGCAGACCATGACTCTGGAACACATGGTTGAACAACAATTCTGCTGTCTCCTTCACTGAAGGCAGCTTAGGGAGAGGAACTAAGTGAGCAGCCTTGGAGAAGTGATTGACAATCATCAAGATGCAGGTGTTACCCTTAGAGCTGGGGAGGCCAGTGACAAAACCCACCACAATGTGGGACCAAGGACAGTGAGGCACAGGATAGGGTCTTAATAGTCTGGCTGCAGGTTGGTTTCTTGTCTTGTTTCCAAAGCAGACTTCACAGGCCACCACAAAGGTCCTAACATCCTGCCACATGGTAGGTCACCAGAAGTGTTGCCTGAGGACAGGAAGGGTCCAGGCTGCCCCAGGATGACAGGCTAGAGGGGAGCTGTGCCCCAACTGAAGCACCTGGGAGCACATACAAGGAGGCATGTAAAGGCAGTTGGGTTGGCCATTTCCTGGTCTCGGACACTGGGTAGGGCATTTTGGACAGCAGTTTCTATGTTGAGCTGGGCATCAACCACAAGACAATGAGCAGGGAGGATGGGCTCAATGGTGCCTTGCTGAGAGTCTAGAGAAAACTGCCTGGAAAGACCATTTGGCATTGACATTCTTAGAGCCTGGTCTAAAAAAAAGCACAAAATTAAAGCAGATTATGAGAACAGGCACTGTGGAGAATCTGCTCTTAAGAGACGAGAAGGCACCCTCGGTGTGGTTGGTCCATGAGAAGGGGCGCTTGGAAGATGTGAGTTCAGTCAGGTGAGCACCAATGGTGCTATAGTTCCTGATAAACCTCTGATAGAAGTTGGCAAACCTCAAAAAGGGCTGCAGTTCCTTGCAGGAAGAGGGAATGGGCCACTCAGAGACTGCCTTGACCTTGTTGTGGTCCATTTGGACCAACCAAGGGGATATCACAAAGCCCAAGAATGAAACTGTGCACTTGTGAAATTTGCATTTCTCTGCTTTGGCAAAAAAAAGTTGGTTCTCTAGGAGCCATTGCAGGACCTGTCTGACATGGAGTCAATGGACCTTCAGTGTGGGGGAGAAGATGAGAATATCATCGAGATAAAGACAAATTGGTTAATAAAATCCCATAAAATGTAATTGATCAGAGCTTGGAAGACAGAAGGGGTGTTAGTGAGCCCAAACTGAAGAACCAAGTATTCGTAATGGCCGGTAGGAGTGTTGAATGCAGTCTTCCACTTGTCTCCTTCCTTTATTCACACCAGATGGTAGGCATTGCAGAGGTCTAACTTAGTGAAAAACTGAGCTCCCTGAAGTAGTTAGAATGCAGTGGACATGAGTGGTAGGGCGTAGCGGTTCTTAAAAGTAATAGCATATAGTCCCCATTAGTTAGTGTAGGGCCTGAGAGACTTGTCTTTCTTTTCCACAAAAAAGAATCCTGCTCCAGGTGGGGAAGATGATGGATGCATAATGCCAGCTGATAGTGACTCTGGGATGTATTTGTCCATGGCCTCATGCTCCAGTGGGGAAAGAGAATAGATACGACCCCTGGGAGGTGTGGTTCCAGGTAACAGCTCTATGGTACAATCATAGGGCCGATGGGGAGGAAGTGAGTTGGTGCGAGCCTTACTGAAGACCAAACAAAGGTCCAGATATTTGGGGGGCACATTGGAAAGCTCTATTGTCTCATCAGGACTGATGACATGAAGGGCCATAAGAGTCTCAGCAGGAGACAGACAGGTAGTTAGGCAGCAAGAACTCTAGGAGAGGACGGTTCCATCACTCCAGTTAATATGGGGGTTATGGAGGCATAACCAGGGAAGGCCAAGCACAATAGGTTCAAGGGAGTCGTTCGTGGTAGAAATCCAGTCTGTCACGGACTGGAGGCCACAGGTGCAGATAGGACCCAATGAGCAACTACAGATTAGAACTGAGGCATACCTGATGAGTAGGATGGTGAAGAGATCAGGCAGGAAGCAGGCGTAGTAGCACAATCTGAAATATCCTGGCCAATACCAAGGACAGCAGAGTGGACACAGTGTAACAGTCATAATAATCCCAGGGGAAATCTGAGCACAGCTGACAAAAACAATGCCGGGAAAAAACAGAGTCCTGAGTCAAAGTAACAGTCAAAAAATGGCACGGAAATCTCATAATCCACAACATAATCTAAGTCAGGAAACCAGAGAAAGGCAGCGAGAAAAAAAAAAGTGTGAACTTGACATGACGGTGAGTATTTTTCTGTCTCATGTAATTCTCCTTATTGTGTTTATATAGAGTGGCTCATCAGTAAATGCATAGCAAGTGTGCTAGCACAGCACAGGGAGAGTGGGGAAAATGTAAAGTATCGCGCAAAGGTGCAGGTCAGGATTTGGAAGTTCTGGAAGAAAGCCTTTAACCTGGTAGACAGAGAATCCTTGTTTCCCATCCTTCAGAAGACTGGTAGTCCTCCCACTCGTCTTTCACTCATAAAGTCTTTTCATGATGAAATGCAAGGAAGAATACAATTTGATGGTGAATTATCCCCTAGCTTTCTTATCAAACTAGGAATAAAACAAGGATGTGTCTTAAAGCCTACACTGTTCTTTATATATTTTTCCTACATATTCATGTATGTTAATCATACATATTCATGTATGATAAGTTTGGACTTACAATCAGCTTGAAAAAAACTGTTACTATTTCACAAGCAGCCAAGACTCACTCTTTCAACATCAAAGACACAACTCTCTATGATGTTCAAAATTTTACATATCTTGGTTGGACATTGACTCATAATACATTATTGGACATTGAAATCTCAACCAGACTAGGAAAAGCAGCCTCCACTTTGGGTTCTTTGACCAGTCGAGTGTGGCAGTACAAGCGCCTGTCAGTACACACCAAAGTAAGAGTCTATGAAGCCTGTATCTTGAACATATTGCCCTATGGAGTGGAATGCTGGCCAATATACCACTCACAAGAATCTCAACTCAGTGCATTTCATACGAGAAACCTCATATTTATCAGTGGCAAGACATGGAAGGATAAGATAACCAATAAATAACTCTTCAGGATTAATAATTCAGAACCACTCTCATCTAGGCTAAAATTTATTTCAGGCGGGATGGACATGTCAACAGAATGCCACCTAACCGTATTCCTTATTCAATCTTACATGCTGTACTCAAGGAAGGCACTCACCAAATTGGGAGGCCAAAACTGCAACTTAAAGACGTACTAAAAACCTTACAGACTTTAATATTGAGTCAGAAACTTGGACTCTCAGAACAAAGTACCATGATATGTGGAGATTAAAACTATACCAAGGGGGAAATTTGGACCATGCTAAAAACCAGAAACTGAGAGAAAAACACCTGAAATCTTCCAACAAATGATACAAAAAGAAACCAAGCATTGTTATTTATGACAGACGCATGCCAACAACTACATGCTAATCCACAGTCACTAATCAACAACATGCTAATACACAGTAATTAATGGACTACATGCTAAAGCCTCTTTTGTTTTATTGTCTCTCAGTTGCTGTAATAGAGCATCTTCGTCTGTGACTGAAAAGATAGATCCTGGAGTGGCAGCTATGACTGCAGACATTACATTTGTGTGTAGACTCAGCTCTGGTGGAAGTGCAGCATTCCTTTCTGTGGGCTGGTTTGGCTTCAGCTGCACTGTGGAGACTGTCCTCTCCAGACTTGGTGTGCTGCTGTAGGGCACTTCTCCACTTAGAACGGTCTGCTGTAAAGTCTTCCCAGGAGTCGGTGTTAATGCTCATAGTATTCATGTCTCATTTACAGACATCCTTATCATGCAGATGTGGATGGCCAGTGTTCCTTTTACCAGTTGTCAGTTCATCATATAGGATGTCCTTTGGGATGTGACCATCCTCTATGCAATGCACATGCTGGCTGAGACATGTGCATTGCATATCTCAGGCAACTGACTGTTGCCTGAGAAGTTTGTACATGCTGGAGAGGCCAGCATGAGAGAGGACCTCTGTGTTGGGCACCTTGTCTTACGAGGAAATGTGCAGGATACAGCAAAGGTAATGCAGATAGAAGGTGTTGAACCTCTTCTCCTGCTTGGCATAGGTGGTCCACATCTCACTGCTGTACAGCAGTGTGCTGAAGACACAGGCATTGTACACTGCCAACTTCACTTTCAAGGAGAGCTTGGGGTTCTCTCAGATGCGTGAAGTGAGGCAAGCGAGGGTTACTGCGGCCTTGCTGATCCACTTGCTGATCTCCTTGTCCAGTGAAAGGTTGTCAGCAATAGTGGACCCCAGGTATTTGAACTGATCGACAATGTCCAGCTCATAGTCATCGATGACAATGAATGGAGGGGCCACAACATCCTGACCGATCACATTTGTCTTCTTCAGACTGATGGTAAGACCAAAGTCATTGCAGGCCTGGGAAAAGTGAGTCATCAATGTCTGGAGCTACTGCTGTATATGGAGTGATGACTGCTGTGTCATCAGCAAACAGCATGTCTTTGATGAGGGTCTCCCATACTTTAGTCTTGGCTCAAAGCCAGGCCAGGTTGAAGAGTCTGCCATCTGACCTGGTGTGGAGGTAGATGCCTTCTCTTGCAGTACCAAAGGCATGCTGCAAGATTAGGGCAAAAAAGATCCCAAAGAGTGTAGAGGTAAGTACACAGCCTTATTTCACTCTGCTGCATATGTCAAAGCACTCTGAGCAGCTGCTGTTGAACTGCATTGTCCTCTTCATGTTGTCATGAAAGGATTCGATCATGCTCTGCAGCTTGGGTGGGCAGCCTATCTTGGGTAGAATCTTGAAGAATCCTTCTCTGCTAACCAGAGAAGTATTCAGGTCAATGAAGCCAATGTAGAGTGGGTTGTGTTGTTCTTGGCCTTTCTCCTGAAGCTGGCAAATGGTGAAAATCATGTCCAATGTTGGCCTGTGAGCACAGGAAAAACACATTATGACTCAGGGAAGACTCTGCTATTTTCTGCAGGCAGACCAGCAGCACCCAGGCAAAGACTTTGCTGACAATGCTCAGGAGGGAGATGCCCCTGTAGTTGTTGCGATTGCTCCTGTCACCTGTTTTTGTACAAGGTGATGATCTTGGTATCATGCATGTCTTGTGGTATGGTGCCTCCCTGCCAGCACTGGCATAGCAGCTCATGCAGTGGTTGCAGAAGAGTGGTCTTACACTGTTTGAGGAGGTCTGGTGGTATGCCGTCGCTGCCTGGGGCCTTTCCTGTGGCCAGGCAATCAATGGCCTTGCTCAGCTCCTCCATGCTCTGCTCTTCATCCAGCTCCTGCATGGTTGGCAGGCTCTCAGTGGCATCCAGGGCTGAGGCAGAGACAGTGTTCATTCTGGAATAAAGTTCTGAGTAGTGCTCCATTCATCTATCTATCTGCTTGCTCCTGTTCATGATCACCTTCCCACTGGTGGAGTTTGAGGGGTGCCATCTTGCTCTGAGTGGGTTCAAAGGCGTTCTTGATATCAGCGTACATCCCCGATATTGCATTTTTGTGTTGCAGACTGAATGTCCTCACTGAGCTGCATCCAGTATTCATTGACACAGTGCCTGGTTGTATGCTGGACTTTGCTCCTTGCTGCCCTGAGAAGCCGGAGGTTCCTCTCACTTGGCTGATGTTTGTCCTCTGCTAGGGCAGCCCACTTGGCCACAATGAAAGGGGATATCTCACTAGACTTGGCCTCATACAAATCACTTGTTTTGGAGGCCTTCTTCCCAAAGGTAGCCATAGTTAAATGGTGAATGGTTATCCACAGATGTTCCCATTTCTCAATATTTCCATTTCCCAGGCTCAAGCTGGGCAGTAGCTGTCCAATGGAATCTGAAGAGCTCTCCCACCATTGAAAGCAGCCCCTGGCACTACACTCAATGCCAGTCAAGCAGTGTAGCTTATAACAGGTAACTGCTGCTCTCCAGGTTGTGTCAACACCATACAGCAAAGCTGGAGTGTCCTCTCCAGAGTTGTGAGATACCTCACTGCAAAGTTGAGATGAAAAGCCTGGGTGAAAGGCTATGGAGAGCATGATGTTGCCCATGCAGCAGGTTCCCCCTCTCCATGCAGCTGGTGAAGCCAAAGGAATGGTAAGGACCAATACAGTTTGCCACCAATGACATCACAGGAGGTGCCAGAGCGAGGTTGACTCCAACTCCGTATTTTTCCTCAGAGTTGACTCGAGAAACCTTTCCCATGGGTGGGTATGTCTGCAAGGCAGCAGAGGCTTGAAATCAGAGTTTCCCTCTCCTAGATGAGCAGCTATTCCTGACTAACGAGCCCCATCTGCCTGAAGCAAGCTGATTATGGTGCCAGTAGCCTGCCATTGCCCCTTCTCCTGTCAGTAGAAACAGTTCCACCAGGCTCAGGAACTAAACCACACAAGAAGGCCAAGAGCTGGATTGGGCTCTCAGAGGCTGCTTGAGATACATAGTAATGTACTCATGCTAACACACTGTAAATAACTTACAACATACTAATACATGATAACTAATGTACTGCATGCTAATACATAGTAAATAACATACTGCATGCTAAGAGACAATAATTAATGTACCACATGCTTATACACAATACTGAATAAACTACATGCTAATCAACAGTAACTAACATACTACAAGCTAATACACAGTAATTAATATATTACATGCTAATACACAGTAACTAACATACTACCTTCTAATGTACAGACCTGCAGGAAGGCCTGTTCTGTGCTACAAATATGTTTGTAAACATGACTTGAAGGCAGGCAACATCAAGCCAGCAGGCTCGGAAGCTGCAGACTGTAGCAGCTAGAGGCTTGTTGTCGAGGCAGGCATTCAGTTGAGCAAACAGAGGAGAGAGGGGTACTGGGAAGGGACGAGAGATTGCAGATGGCAGAGAGCAGCATCAATACCCACAGAGCCAAGTGCAGACGATGGTTGCAGCAACAACTGCAACAGAGCCTGCTGTTCCAGAATCAGGCTGTACAGCCACAGGAGGTGCTGCAAACCAACTGCAGACTAATCCTTGGTGGCATTGTCTTCTGAGACAGATGGGTACCAACAACCTGCTAATAAACAATAAATAACATACTGCATGCTAATGCATAGTTACTAATGTACTACATGCTAATACGCAGTAATTAACATACTGCATTCTAATCCTTAGGCAGCCTTCGGTCTCAAGAGACCATGGATAGCACCATGGAAGGTCAGTTTCTGGTTTGTAAGCAGCGTCTGGAGTGCCTGAGGAGCCCTATTCTGGTGTGGCAGTCCTTCCCGCACTTGTCGCAGGTGAAATCTGTAGGTTGCTGCTGGCTTTGTTGTCTCTGTTTCTTGTCGCTCTTTTCTCCTCCAACTGGCGGGCGCATCTTTCATCACCACTCTTCACTGTTTTTATGACAGCACTCCACCAACGGCTTTGGTCATCTGCGAGGGACTCCCAGCTTTGGATATTGATACCAGCGAGCTTCAGGTCACACTTACACACATCTTTGTACCTGAGCTGCGGTCTGCCAGCAGGGTGGGATCCCTCAGCCAAATTGCCGTAGAGAAGGTCTTTTGGGATGCGGCCAGCCTCCATTTGATGGATGTGGCCAAGCTATCGAAGATGCCTCTGGCTCAGCATGAGGTGCATGCTAAAGAGACCTGCTCTGTCCAGGACCTCAGTGTTGGGAACTCGGTCCTGCCAGGAGATGTTGAGGATTCGCCCAAGACATCGAAAGTGGAAGCTCTCAAGCTGGTTCTCCTGCCTGGCATATGTTGTCCATGATTCACTGCCGTAGAGCAGGGTACTCAGGACACATGCCTAGTACACTTTGAGCTTGGTGTTCTCTGTGAGGCACTTGTTGTTCCACACCCATTTGCTCAGCTTGGACAACACAGCAGCAGCCTTGGCGATATGTTTGTCAATTTCCGCATCCAGAGAGAGATTGCTGGAGATGGTCAAGCCCAGGTAAGTGAAACTGTCAGTGGTGTCAAGCTCCCCATCACCACTGTTAATGACTGGAGGGTTGTTGGTGTCTTGACCCATCACCTTTGTCTCCTTGATGCTGTTGGTCAGCCCAAATTCATGACAGGCATCGCGCATGTCTTGGGGTACCTTGCCCTCCCTCCAGCACTGACACAGGAGCTCATGGCGTGGCTTCAGCAGCACTGGCTTCCCGCTCTTGATGACTTCAGGGGGGATGGCATCCTCACCTAATGCTTTGCCATTGCTGAGAGCATTGATGGCCTTGCTCAGTTCTTCAACCGTGAGTTCTGCATTCAGCTCCTCTAAGACCGGCAAGTCTTCTATGGCATGTTTTCTGAAACCAAAATATGGTCAAAATTATACATACACCCACTTAGATTATTAATTCAGGTCATACTGAAAGTTCCAAACTGTCTTAACTTGCCAAGGCCAGTCTCTTAACTTCCCATTAGTGACAATGACTGACTATGACTACAGCTTGTAGCTTCTCTGTATAAATAAAAAGGGTTTGTTTGACAGCATTCATTGGATTGACCAACAGAGTACAATGGGAAAGTACATTGAGCTCAGTGCAGATCTGAGAAAGAGGATCATAAATTTACCCAACTCAAAAATGTCTCTTGGAACTATTTCTAATCAAGTGCAATTCCAAGATCATCAGTTTGAACAACTGTATGCAAGTACAGGCTATTGGGAGGTTTAGCCACTTTGCCAAGCCACTTTCAAATTGTTGTGACAAATTGTTGACATTCAACGTTCAAATTGAGGGTGACAAATTGTTGTCACCCTCGCCTGAAAGGAACTTCATTAGGATGGTCAGGAACAGCCCAGGAACTATTATGAACTGGAATGAACCCAGGCTTGCAATGAACTGGAAGCTGCTCGAGCACTGTCTAGAGTAAAGCAGATTTTGCATTGCCAAGGACTGTGAGGCTGTCATTCAAGAAGGAAGCCACTGCTCCAAAATTGACACCTTCAAGCTCAACAAGGGTTTGCAGCTGACCACATGGACAAAGACAAAAGCCTTCTACAGGAAGGTCTTATGGTCAGATGAGACAAAGGCTGAGTTACTTGGCCAAAATAACCAGAAGTACAGAGGAACACTGTACAAACCATTAAACATTTATTTATCCTCCTGAAAGGTCTCCTTTTATTCAAATCATAGCACAAACACGCGCACAAAAATCTAATATTATGAGAATTTGGAAAAAGACGGTCACACCATCACAGCTTAAACCTTTAAAGCATAAACCAGAATGCCGACAGCAAAGCAAATGGTGCTGTAAATGACACACACACCTAGCAGACACAAATTTGAACTACTAATGCTGTCCACACACTTGTGCTATTAAAAACCACAGTGGAGAACCAAAAACACTGGACAGTAAGGACCATTTCACTAAAACGCTCTGACTTTAACTCATTATCCAGAACACCAAAATATGTAGACAAGACTAAAAAGACCCTTCACTGCCATTCAGTCTTGCTTCTTCTTTCTGAGCTTCACCATGCTTACATACCGTCCAGCACCTGCAGATCCTGACTGTATTATCATATATTTGTAGCATTGCCCCACACCAGGCTTTCATCAGTGGATGGTAGGTCATTCAGTGCCATGGCACCCATGCTGTGGAATTCCCAACCTCGGTTTGTTTTTGATTACACTTCTATTGCTTCTTTCAAATTGAAGCGAAAAACTATTTTTCTCTTAATACTCCTTAAGAGTTCCATTTTCCACCATTTCTGTTACTTTGGATTATCAATAGAATGCCAACAGATTAAGATCATTGTATTGTTTTTGTGCCAGTTCATTATTTCTGTTTACGATGACGGTAAAAAAAAAAAAAAAGTGAAAATGTTGCACTTTGAAAAAAGATGACCTTTGAGAGATATCTGGTTCCCACAGGACAGCAATGCTACAAATATATGATCTTATATAATATGATACTTTGCTGTAGACTAAACTAGGCAACCGTATATAAATAATTAAAATGAGCTTAACTTTGAGCATCTACAGCAGTAAAATGCAACATACACATTAATGCAGCAGTAATATCAACCCAAAGACATAATATATTATCATAAAACACTGACAGGAACCATTTTCACTGAACAATGAGGACTTTTATTTTTGACACCAAGTATATTTTACTGATCATACTTGCATACTTTTACTTAAGTAAGGTTTTGAATGCAGGAAGTTCACCTGTAGCGGAGTATTTTCCTAGTGTGGTACTTTTACTTAAGTAAAACATGGCCACCAAAATCAGTCAAAAAAAAACATGGCCACCAATCAATCAAAAAACTTTGCAAAAAGTAGGGCTGAGCAGAAACTTGGCCATAATTTAAATTGTCTGATTAAACTCAGTGGGGACATCTGGCACTGTGTCCTGAACATACACACCAATCCACTTAAGTATTAAGTTGCACAGTGGTGCTTGAAAGTTTGTGAACCCTTTAAAATTTTCTATTTCTGCATAAATATGACCTAAAACATCATCAGATTTTTACACAAGTCCTAAAAGTAGATAAAGAGAACCCAG
>JAPEKN010000014.1:2207900-2217911 GCA_028877435.1 Cathorops dasycephalus
TTCTGACTTTAATCTTAGAATTCTGACTTTAATCTTGGAATTCTGAGATTAAAGTCATAATTCTGAGAAAAAAAGTCAGAATTCTGAGAAAAAAGTCAGAACTCACTTTTTTTTCTCACAGTGGCCCTAATCCTCTTCTGTAGCAACCACTAAGTGCACATGACTGTGTCTTTAAAAATACCAGCAATAATAGAAACGATCAGGAAAGGTCATTCCAAAAGAAAATATGACCAGTATTTGGTTTTTAACCTTTCAAAACAGTACGCTTATTGAGGGCACAGTGGCTGGAAACAATTTAATTCGAAAAGATGCCAAGAAAAAAGACAGACAGCAGTAAAAATAGAACAAGTAAAGACTTTCGATGATAAATATCCAATAAGAGTTTTGCTTCCCGTTCTTTCGGTACAGTGTGAAATTAATCATGAGAGGAAATGCATTTGCATCTCTCCTTGAGCTGACCTCGTTTCTTGAAACATACAATTTGAAAATAGCTGGTTTTGAAGTTCCATTTTCATAAAAGCATACTTGTAACTTTGGCTTTATTATGGTGTTCATATCTAGAGCAAGAGCTTAATCAGTATGTGCAAACAATATCAATGAATTTCAGCGAACTAGTAATTTCATGGAATTTCGTGGAATGTAAAAAGGGACTCGTATTTATCAAAAATAATGGGGATGGGATTTTCTTTCTTTGCATGTGTTATCAGTGTTGTAGTCGAGTTGCTAAACCTCGAGTCTGAGTCCAGTCTCGAGTCCCCAGTGTTCAAGTCCGAGTCATTAGGGAAAATTGAGTCGAATCCACTATTGATCCGAGTCGAGTCCGAGAACAAGACTCCAACCGCACCATTTGATGGTGGCTGTTTCAACGCCATTAACATTAATTTATTCCTGAACATGACGTATGAACGGGAATGTGCTTCTCTTTATCAGGGAGTGTGAAGTATTCTGTCAGAGATGAGTGGGAGACAGATGTACAGTACAGTAAGTGCAGAAGGTGTGTTTGTTAATTAATACAAGTGAAGATGGTAAACCATCCAGAATGGCAGGCAAAATCGTAAAACGGTAAAACAGGCAATAAATCAAACGAGGCACAAACAGGCTATCGTAGACTCGGCAGAATCAAAAGATGAGAAACAGAAAATCAGGGATCAGGAAACCAAACAAGGAAATAAGGCTCAGTAAGGTATCAGCAATGCAACTCAATACTTCGCAAAGTAAGTGTGTTTTCACAGTTTTTATATTGGCACACTGATTGCACTTTAATCCTGTGCAAGTGCGAGTCGTTTACAGCACGTGTGAGTCCTCTTGGCACGTGGCTGTCCAGAGCGTGCCTGAGAGTCTATCTGATGCACACGCCAAGGTATGCAGGTGTGACACTCTTGCACGAAAGTAGTATAAAATTAGGGTAGATATAAATGTCTTATGCCAAATTATTATGGCATGTTACAAAAAATAAAGAAAAAATCAGAGTCCTCATCTCCAATTTACGAGTTCAAATGCAGTTAATGCATGAGTCCGAGTCCAAGTCCGAGTCATCAGTGCTCAAGTCCAAGTCAAGTTACGAGTCCTTAAAATTAGGGTGCGAATGGGACTCAAGTCCGAGTCCTGGACTCGAGTATTACAAGCCTGATACACAGTAACTAATATACTGCATGCAAATATAAGGAACTAATGCACAGTATGCTAGTGGACAGTAACTAATGGACTACATGCTAATATGCAGGAAGTAATGTACTGCATGCTAATACACAATAAGTAATGGACTACATGTTAATACGCTTTAACTAATTAGTTACATGCTAATACACTGCAACTACTGAATTACATGCTAATACATAGTAACTAACATACTACATGCTAATATACAGTAGTAAATGAATTAAATGCTAATACATAGTAACTAATGTAATATATGCTAACACACAATAACAGACTACATGATAATACACAGTAACTACCTACTGCATGCTAATATGCAGTATGTAACGTAATGCATGCTAATTCACAGTCACTAATGTTCTACATTCCAATACATAGTAACTAATAGACTACATGCTAATACGCAGTAACTAATGTACTGCATGCTAATTCATCATCATCATTGGCATCTCAGTCTCAGGGATCCATGCTTGATGTGCCCTTGGGGTGTCGTCTATTGAATGGGTTGTGGCATCATCTACTATGGCTGTGCAGGCCAATGTGTGAATGATGGTCCCTGTTGCAGTCAGTGCAGATGAACTGAGGGGCCTGGCTTGCTGGGATTGCTGCAGCACAGTTCTTCCAGTCTCTCTTCTCCACTCTGAGATGACCTCTTCTCATGTCTGTGTCTAGGATGCCCTTGCAGACAGTTTGATGCCAGGCAGAACTATCTATGACCTGTGTTTCTGAGCCATCTAAGGAGATTTTGCAAGCCTTCATGTCTCTCTTGCAGGTGTCCTTAAATCTGACTGAGGGGCAGCCAACTCTTCTGGTACCCTGGGCTAACTGCATGCCTTTTGGCATCCTCCCATCCTCCATGCATTGGACATGTCCCAGCCATCGTAGGTGGCATTGGCTCAGCAGGGAGTACATGCTGGGGGCCTTGGTATGCTGCAGGATGTCACTGTGTGGTATGTGGTTTTGCCATATGATTCCAAGGATGTGATTAAGACACCGCATATGAAATGCATTGAGCCAACGTTCTTGCCTCATATAGGTGGTCCAGGATTCACTGCCATTGAGTAAAATACTGAGAACACACGCTTGATAGACTCAGATCTTGGTAGGTTCTGTCAGCACTTTGTTCTCCCACACTCTCTTCATCAGTCTGGCTATGATCTTACTTGGCTTCCTGAGCTGCCAGTGAAGTTCAACTTCAAGCGTGAAGGTGTTCTTGATGGTTGGCCCCAGGTAAGTAAAGTTGTCCACAGCTTCCAGCGTGACATTGTCGATGGTAATGGAGGGGGGAGCGGTGACATCTTGTGCATTGACATTCGTCTTCTTCAGGCTTATAGTGAGGCTGTTTGCAAGCATCAGTGTTGTGATCACCTAGTCATTGGAGGGCATCCTCAGTGTGGGCCACAAGGGCTGCATCATCAGCAAAGAGCATCTCTCTGATGAGCACCATCCTGATCTTGGTATTTCCACATAGTCGTGCCAGGTTGAGCAATTTCCTGTCAGATCTGGTGTGCAGATAGATGCCATCAGTGGATGAATCAAAGGCATATGACAGGAGGAGGAAAAAGAAGATTCCAAAGAGAGTCAATGCCAAGATGCAGCTTGACTCCACTGTTGATGGAAAAGGTGTCTGAGGAGGATCCATTATCCAGGACTGTTCCCTTTATGTCAGAATGGAACGAGATCACCATGCTGCAAAGCTTTGGGGGGCAAATGATTCTTCTAAGAAGTTTGAATTGTCCCTTCCTGCTGACCAGATCAAAGGCCTTGGTGGGGTCGATGAACATCATGTAGAGTGGCTGGCTTTGCTCTCTACTCTTCTCCTGGACTTGGCAGAGGAAGAAGATCATGTCTATCTTTGACTTGCCTGCCATGAAGCCGCACTGGAACTCTGGATAGACGCAATCTGCGAGCAACTGCAGCCTGTTGGTGAGGACATGGGTGAACACCTTGCCAATGATGCTCAGGAGGGAGAGCCATCTGTAGTTGTTACAGTCACTGCAATCTCCCTTGTTCTTATAGAGTGTCATGATGGTGGCGTCACACATATAATGGAGGACTCCACCTTCCTCCCAGCAGAAGCAGCATAGCTCATGCAGTGGCTGAAACAAGGCAGGTTTTCCATGCTTGATGGCTTCAGGTGGGATTTTGTCACTGCCTGGTGCCTTTTCTGTTGGGAGGGCATTGATGGCATTGCTGAGCTCTTCCACAGATGGTAATTCACTCAGTTTCTCCATTACGGGCAGTTCCTTGATGTTGATTAGGGCAGTGTTGGAGACCAGAGTTTTCTGAGAGTACAGTTCAGAGTCGTGCTTTATCCGTCTGGCCATCTGTTTCTCACGGTTGGTAATCTTCCCTGTTGAGAGATTTGAGTGGAGCAATCCCTTTCATCGTTGGCCCCAAGGCCTTCTTTATGCAATTGTACATGTCACAAACATTGCCAGGATCAGTGCTATGTTCTATTTTGTGACACAGTTGCTGCCAGTATTCATTGACACACTGTCTAGCAAGACATTGTGTGATGCTCTGAGCACTTCTGAGTGCTACGAGAGTGCTTTCACTTGGGTGTCTTTTTTTAGGCCAAGAAGGCTTCCCATTCGGCCTCGATTGCTGGTTCCATCCTTGGGATGTAAGCACTGAACCAGTCCTGGCTGGGTCATTCCTTTTTACCAAACGTGGATATAGCTGTGCTGTAGATTGCATCCTTCATGGTATTCTGTTTGGTTGTGGCATTGTGTTTTGGCAGATCCTGGTGAGCCTGGTCCAGAGTGGACACATACTCCTCAACCTTGAGGGTAAGCAACATCTGTGCAGTGTTAATATGAGGGTGACATTTAGACTTGAAGCAGTGGCACTTGCCTGGCTGTTGACACACTTTGTTGCACACGAGAGCATGGTTGGTGTCACAGTCTGTGTTGTGGTAGCTTCTGGTGACCACAATACTGTTGAGGGCAGAGTGTCTGGTGATAATGAGATATAACTGGTGCCAGTGGTGAGACCTGGGGTGCTTCCATGACACTGTGTACTATGGTTTACCCTCAAAGAAGGTGTTTGTAATACAGAGGTCATGGTAGATTTATAGCTCCAGTAGTCTTTGGCCATTCTTACTGATCTTGCCAGTGCCATAATATCCTATGCAGGTGGAGCATTATTCATGATCTGCACCTATCCTGGCATTTAGGTCACCTAAGAGGAAGAGGGGCTCAGTCTTTGGGCATTCTCTGATCAGTTCTTTGAGCTGTCCATAAAACTCATCCTTTGTTTCTTCTGATACAGGTACAATGAGAGTTGGGGTGTAAGCATGAAGGATGTTGACAGGACTTGGAGCAGTACCCAGGCAGATAGACAGAAGACGCTCAGTGCCACCTGATGGGAACTCAACAGCAACCAGCAGTGTGTTCTTGATGGCGAAGCCAACTCCATGCTGGCAGGACTCCTCGGGTTCTCTGCCCTTCCAGAAGAAGGTGTATTTGTCCTCTCTGAGGGAGCCACTAGCAGGGAGTCTGGTTTCCTGGAGAGCAGAGATATTGATATTGAGTCTTGTGAGTTCTCTGTCAATACTGGCCGTCTTTCTGGTGTCATCCACCTCACGGAGGTCATCTGAGATTCCTGTACACATGCTGCGCTCATTACAGCTGACTAATCTAAGACCTGAAGTTTTCTTTGATTTCATATTACATTTGTCTGGTACAAGGTTTCTATCTGCTTGTCATGTCTGAGGCAGTACACTACACTCCAAGCACCCACTGTAGCAGGCAGACAATGGCAGGCCGACACCTTACTGACTGGAGGCTGCCCAGTTTGAAGCAGGCAGTAGTCAACCAGTGGGACTTTGATCATCCCTCCCACTGTCTGAGCTGACCTGCAGCACCCCTTCCCTATGCCAATTACGATGGACTTATAACCCATACAGTGCCAGCTCCCATGCTGTATCTTCACCGCAATAAGGCTGGAGTGGCCTCTCCAGGGTGCATGCCTGGGCTTGACATATGGAGATCCTGGGTTACCCAGTCATCAGAGCCCCCACTCATCCTTGCTGGTGGGGTCCAATGGAATGCACAGCAAAACATTTGGTGCCAGTTTGGCTGCAGGAGCTGCTGGAGAGTGAAAAGTACGTATGCCACCCAACCACCTTTAGGGCTTCACTCTGGAGCAGAGTTTACTCCCTTAACTTTAGTCTCTCCTGACACGACCATAAGGCAGTAGTGCTATTTACCCATAGCAGGGGATCTGTTTCGTGGGTCCCAGTGCGTGTCCACATGCGAGTGAGCCCGATCTCCGACGAGTCCCTCTAGATTCTGCCAGAGTCCGTAAGGTGCTCAGTTGCTGTCTGTCACCTGCCAAGGATAATCCTTGGCTACTTGGAGGCACTATGTAGGGCTTGCTGATGGAGAGGCTGTGTACTGACAGAGACTTACACACTCAGCTCTCCTTTTCGTAGAGCTGCAAGCAGCAGTGCAAGCCAGCAGTGAGGACTGAAAGTGAGAGGTAATAAGCATACAGATGCTAGCAATCACAGTAGGCATGTCACACCAACCATGACGACAGATAGCATACTAATACCTAGTAATTAATGTACTACATGCTTCTTCACAAGAACATACTGCATATTAATACACAGGAACTAACATATAGCAATGCTAACACATAGTTATTAATAGACTACATGTTAATGCACAATCATAAACATACTGTATGCTAATGCACAGTCACAAACGTGCTGTATGCTAATACACAGTAAACTAATGTACTGCATGCTAACACACAGTAACTAATGTACTACATGCTATTACACAGTAACTAGTGGACTACATGCTAATAGACAGTAACTAATGTACTGCATGCTATTGCACAGTAACGTATGGATTATATGCTAATACATAGTAACTAACATAGTGCATGCTAATACACAGTAACTCATGAACTGTATGCTCATATACAATGGTCGTTTGTCTCTATGTGTTGGCCCTGTGATGACCTGGTGATTTGTCTGGTGTACCCCACCTCTCACCCATAGTCAGCTGGGATAGGCTCCAGCTTGCCTGCAACCCTGTACAGAATAAGCGGCTACAGATAATGGATGGATGCTCATACACAGTAACTACTGTACTGCAAGCTAATGCACAGTAACTCATGGATTACATGCTAATACACAGTAACTAATGTCGTGCATGCTAGGGCTGGGCGGTATGACCCAAAATTCATATCACGGTATAAAGTGAATCTCTTCACGGTAACGGTATATATCGCGGTACAAATGTCACGGTGTAAAACTTATAATGGAAGTGCTTCTGAATGGGTTTTGTAGTCCCTTAGCAAAGCTAAATTGATTTAAACAACAACAAAAAAGGAAAGATATAATGTAATTTTTTGAGCATTTATTGTGCAGAAGAACAACAGAAGTAAGGATAGCGCCTCAGAAGTACAAAATTCTTACAAAAATAAAGTGGATATTGTAAACAGTACTTCAAGTAAGAGAGGTTTTCTATCAGGCAAATGGCAAAAACAGTGAAAAGGTTCTGTAATCCAAAATAGTGCAAAAGACACCAAACATTAAATTTTCCACATCTTAAAGAACACAAAAAATAAATAGATATTCTAATAACACTACTTCAAGTACACAGACAGAACAGGCTTTTGTTCTCTTGTGCAAAAACTGTCACTGAACATTTGGTTTCATATTTCAAATTACAATCAAGCTACAAACACTGAACTTTGGTTGCCAACAATAAGGTTTTCTTCTCTAATCCAAAATAGTGCAAAAGTTACCAAACAAATTTTCCACATCTTAAAGAACACAAAAATACAATTCTAAATAACACTACTTCAAGTACACAGAACAGACTTTTTTGTTTTGTCTGTTGTGCAAAAGTGTCACTGACTGATTGAACAATATATTTTTAAGAGAGAAACACTTACAGTACACTTAGCATCTTTTCAGTAAAAAACAACAACAAAAAGCAACATATTTCAAATTAAAATCACTAGCTGCAACACTGAACTTCAGTGTTTACTCCAGTTCACTTGCTTCCCAAGCTCCCATCCTCTTTTATAGGTTGTTAGCCAGAAACACAAGCTTGTCCACAGTCTCTAGCGTTAATGCAGACCGGTGGCATGTGACAATGTTGCCCCCAGTGCTAAATGCCCTCTTTGAAGGGGCACTGGTGGCAGGAATGCAAAGATATATCTTTACGAGGTTTGCCACCCTTGGGAAATTAGCCTGGTGCAGCTTCCACCACTCTAGTGGGTTAGCTTCTCCATCAACTTCCACTGACTGCAGGTAGCTTTTTATCTCCACTTCAATGGCATCTCTATCAGAGAGAGCAGCTGGGCCAGGCTGAGTGGATGCTTTTTTGAAAAAACTGCCCAGACTTCGTTTCACCTTCTTTGCCTCTCTCTCCACAGCTCCACCAGCAGCTGCAGTGCTTGTTTGTGGGGGTGACTCTGTGGCAGGTACAGCTTCAGCTTGCTTCTCAAGCAGTGCTTGAATTTCCACTGCTGCTCTGGTCTTGATGTAGTCCTTTCTGTCATCAGCTATGTAGGAGTCTTTAAAGCGTGGATCAGCAAAGGACGCCATGTCCAGCAGGTCATTGGTAGCAGGGTCAGAGTATTTATCATTAAGATACTGGAGGATGGCCGTCTTCATTTGTTTTGTCAGGTCTGTGTCATCATCAGAGTGAGGAAGAACTGTATTGTTCAGTAGATGGAGCACAGGTTTGAGGTATGACACACTGACGTACTCCTCCCCAGACAGTGCATCGGTGAACTCCATTAGAGGGCTGAGGGTCTTGTTCACAGATTCCCAAACATCAATGTCCTGCCAAGTAGGTACCAGATGTCTGGGTTTTTTTTATCTGTTTACAGGACCTGTGATATGGCCTTCTCCCGTTCAAGAACCCGCTCTATCATTTGTTGTCATGACCCTCACCTTGTTGGTGTTTCGGTGATGAGCCTGTGAGGAGACAGGTGTAGGTCAGCCTGGACAGCAGCCAATTCTCTCTTCCTTTTCCATGTATATTAAAAAGCACTCACAATCTTTTTACACACGCCAACAGCTCGCTCCACACAAGGATCTTTCACACTTTTCTCTGTTAACAAAGATAAAGGTTATTTGTTTAGTTTCACCTACAGAGCATCAGACATCTCTTCAACAAAACATAAAAATACTATACAGTTATCTACTAATAGATTAAATTAATGAATCTGAATAATTTTACACCATAGAGGTGTGAAACTTAAAATTATCTTTATCAGTGTCCACATTGTGAATCACCCTAGAAGGCTGACACACACACATACACACACACACACACTATTGAAAATTGGAAATGCAAATTATAGTATATAATGTTACACTTTAACCTACCAATGGCAAGATGCAGCCTGTGGCTGAATCATTGCAGTCTTCTCCAGTCATTTAGCATCACTGCCTTAACCACATTTGCGCCGTTGTCGGTGGTAATACAGACTTGGGATTCTTCCCTGAGGCCCCATGACTCCTTCAGTGCATCCTTTAATCCTTCTGCTATTGCCTCACCCGTATGGTCATCAGGGAAATACGAAGTCTGCAAGCACCTGCTGGCCAGTTTCCACTCATCTGTTATGTAATGAATCGTGAGGCTGATATAAGGCTCCATTGTGCAACTCGACCACAGGTCCGTAGTAGTCGCGTAGTATGTTAATTCACGGAGGTCTTTCTCAACTTTCTCTCGGAGCTGCCTATACAGTTTGGGCATTTCTGTCTCAGTAAAATACTTGTGGCTTGGAGGCTCGTATCTTGGATCAAGGGTTTTAATCATGTGTTTAAACCTGCTGCGCTCCACCGTTTGCACAAGTGTGTTATGATGACTCTTGTTATGTCATTCCACCGCGTGCTCTTTCTGTCATAAAGAGTACTCTTGGAAAAGGCTTGCGCAATGGAGGTCTGTTGTTGGGTCGCGGGGGAAACTTTTTTCTTTCCTCCTGTGTTCGTAGACTGAGCCGGCGTTTGAGCCGAGCGCAGCCTCTGGCTCTCTGCATACTCGAGCACATGTTTTGATTTCAAATGGTGAAATAAATTGCTCGTGTTACCTTTGTTGGCGGTCACAGTTACTCCACACACTTTGCAGATGACGTTTTTCTGTTCAACATCCGACATTTTAAACCCGAACCACGTCCAAATCACGGATGTAGCACTTTTTGTTTTTGTTTGTTTGTTTTTGAACTAGCTCCTCCTTCTCCGCTGTTCCTTTGTTTGCGGCCATTTTCACACAGAGGCAGGTGCGATGACGGTATGACGGGGATACAAGACTTTTCGTCGAATGAATTCTCCCGAGGGGACCATTCGTATAAAGCTTGGGACCATTAGTATAAGGC
>JAPEKN010000014.1:3965087-3975772 GCA_028877435.1 Cathorops dasycephalus
TATTTATGCAGAAATATAGAAAATTCTAAAGGGTTCACAAACTTTCAAGTCCCACTGTATAAAAGAAGCCCTCACCTGATGGGCACAATGTTGGAAAAGAGCAACAGGAAGCGGAAGATCTGAAGGTACCAGAGACCGGCGAAGTGCTGCAGAGCCACCATGACCAGAGACACCACCACCAGGGCTCCGAACAGAATCTTGGTCAAGCAGTTTACTTCCAGGTCAAAAAGGCCGATCTACAGGGGATAAAAATTCCAAAGTGCCACTTTAAATGATGACATCACAACATACATCATCGTATGGTATTATGGTGCTGTGGTTTTGTTTTCGACCTAATAAGCTGAAGTATTGAGAACCTTGTGGATGATTTTTCAAAAACGTAACATCTCGGACACTGAAAATAGTTCAAGAGGCTTCTGGGAAGGGTGAGCCGGGCCCCTTAATACAGTATTAATGTGTCTGATAACGTGCCAGATTAATATGACAAATGATCCTCTAATGATGATCCTGCTTAAAAGATATAAAAGGAAATTACGACGTCCTGATTAGGCCGGGTTTGTCTAGAAAACACATGGTTCAGAATGTAGGGAAGATATCCTTTCCTGACGTTTCATTTTACGTTTCTGCCATCGCCTTGACCGTATTTATATCTGTGCATGACGTCATCATCCTATTGGATGACATCATGTGGTTTTTAAAATATACAATTTGTGTCTGCGATGTCAAAATTGATCAAAAATCAACCGAGTATCCCTAAGTCGGTACTACAGGGAGGGAAAGTAATCTCATCGCCCCCTACTGGATGTGTTCCAACCTCTATGGCAAAACGAATGGGAATATCTTTTCAAAAAATTACATTTCAGGTTACACTTCAAAGTTAAGACAATGGCTTCCATATGTTGTACATGTCGGGCAGCTCTATCGATCCTGGTGATCATACTTTTATTTTTTTTCCACCGATATGAATTGTTTTGAATGTTTATTTAATAAGTTGATCAAAGACCACACGGACCCAACGTCGCATACCCGCAAGTCTAGTGCCTTTCCAAATCTGTAGCAGGTAGCGGCCGGCGAGCAGCCTACATCAACATGCCGATTCGTATAGCGTGGTTGGCGGAGTATTTCTGTACCAATAAGGCAGTATTTCGGTATGGCGGAGTATTTCTGTACCAAAATACACAGATCTTCCCGGTCGTGGGATAGCTAAGCCAGTAGGCTGACGTAATATGAGCGACTCTGACTAGACAGTTTGGTTGTAGTCCGTTTCTGACAGGTTAGGCGCAATTTCGATCTTTTAAAAGACAGCGAAATTTCACCTGATACTTTCACAGTTAGTAGATAATCCCAACATATACAACATATTTTTGGGGGGTGTACAAGTTCCACGTCATAACTTCGTGGGATTTTTTTTAAAATATCGGGTCTATGGGATTTTCAATAGTATGGCTCTTGGCTTCGGAACGCTACTATTAGGATCACTGTGTTTCACTTTCCTTCCCTATGGTGTAGAGCTACAATAGCTGTGAAAACAGTAGAAGCTAGCTGTCTGGCTTTTTTTTCACCTTCTTGACCTGATCATGTACAGCTGATGAACTGTTTGTCATCCAGAGCAAAATTCAATGTGTACATTAGCTAATAGCGCACCCATTTAGTCAGTTTTATTACCACAAGTCTTCTCACAAATGTGACTTTTTTTTTGTTGGTAATGCAGATGGTTGCTGAAAAACACATACATGCCATTTCGGAGGACAGATGTGTTCACATTACAGTTGGAGGGGTTCTGTCAGTAATAGCACTGAAAATCCAAGTTCAAAGCGGCCTCCAAACATGGCTGCTCCGGCCTACAGTTCCCAAATGCCACAATGCCCCTCATCTCCTGAATTCTCGGAAGTACACCTGTTTTCCATCATTCCTCTAATCACCGCTCTATATAAGCCCAGCATTCACAAACGCTCTCTGTGACGTATCATTCTGTGTCCCATATCTGAATATATCGAGCCTTCTAACTTCTAGTGCCGCTTGACTTTGTTTACATTAGTTTGACTCTGATCCCTCGTCTGCCCTTCGACATACTGTTTGCTGATCGCCCGACCCACGCCCGACTCTGAGTACGCCTTCTGTTATCCAATTTGGATTTGGTTTCCAGTTTGCGATGCACCCCCTCTCCCCTGTGCCTGCATCCATAAGTGCTTGCACCTTGACATTTACAATGATATAAATTTCTATATTAAGAAGGTTTTGATTCTACTTGTACATATTGCATTATTGTTATTCTTTCTGTTTTATAGTTTTTAACTCAGTTTTCATGAGAAACATGAAATGTAAAACATGTAAAATTGATGGATATATTTTCTCTGAGCTTAAATAAAGTATCATTCATTCATTCATTCATTCATTCATTGAGACTTGGTCAGCTGTCCTCAAAGTACTTTTGTTGGACCTCTAACATCTATCTATCATGATGATTGCGCTAAGGAGAAGTTGGAGTCTATTGCTCTCAGTGAGTTAGACATAATCCTGTGTGATGTGTCTGCTGACTGAAAAGGCAAGCTGGCTGACCTTATTGTTCACTATAGGGATGTCTTTTAATGCAATCACCTTGACAATGGTAAAACATAGGGCTTTGTCCATAGGATCTACTTGATGGATAACAAAATCTTCAAATTTCCTTTCAGGTGTGTGTCACCAGGTGAGTACCAGAAACTGCAACAGGTTCTTAATGAAATAGAAGAAAAAGTTGACCAGTAAGTATGCAGCTTTGATGGTCCTTGTTTAAGGGAGGAAAATGGTGATTTGCATATATACACAGACTTCTGATGGCTGAATAAGAGAACTATAAAAGACACTCATCTTCTGCCTCATCAGACAGATTAGTCATCATTGGCTGTCCATTGCGAGTGATGATGACTGCTTCATTAGGATGTGCTAAAACACAAATTGGCCGAGAGGCCTGCACTAGAGCAACAGAGTCGCCCGCAGTGGTGGTACGAATGGCCTGGCTGAGCTGCCACAGAATGACTGGCCTCATGAGCTCTCGCATACTATTCTTCTGTCCTAATAAAGTGCCTTGCACAGTAAGGTAAGACAAATTATGTCATGCCCCCATCATGTTGTTTCTGTACCTCCAGACCTGCTGCCAAGTGGTGTACAAAAATGCCACAGACCTGACGGGTATGGAAGTTTCCCAGCAGTGACAACTGATTTGCCGAGTGATACCATCCATTGACCATTGGCTCTTCCGCATGCCATCTGATGGTGTGCCATTGACCCTGTTGGGTTCATCTGCCACACTGCACCTGCTGCCAGCGCTTTATTGGTGATGTACTATTTAACCCATAGCTGGAACCCAGGCAGGTGCTACCACTCCGGGTCAGAGTGGGCCTGGGAGCAATGGTGATTATGGGGTAACTCCACTTTCCCCAATACTGAAGTCCTGCTGGACCGGAGACTTACCACTGGTTGTAGTTTAAAGTCATACCCAGAACTAATCAGACAGATTACCTTAGTCCACTTGGAGAGAACTCTCTTTTTAGTATGATGCACCTAACTTCAGTTTCTACAGTATGCCTCTCCATGAGAATGACAAAGTACTCAGCACCCATGGGACTCAATACTAATTAATGCGCTCATGGGACTATGAGTACAACTGATTACCACAGGGTCTCTGTAATAGTCTAGGGAGTTTTATGAGAATAACTGTCATTTTTGGTGATCAAAATTTCCTCAGTTTGTTGTGTTACTTAGATGACATCTTGGTGTTTGCTCCAAATGAAAGCATTGCATTAGCTCACTTGGAAATGGTGTTCATAGACTTTGTGATCATAACTTGAAATTGGCTCCCAAGAAATGCTACTTTTTGAGGAAGCCTGTCAAATTTCTTGGCCATATCATTAATGAGCATGCAACTTCCAAGTAAAATTAAGAGCATATCAAACATGTCTGTGGCTGATTTGATGGAGGTGGATGAAGTTACACCATCTAAAAAACATGTTAGATCCTTCCTTGGAATTTTAAGCTTCTATCAACACTTTATCCCTGGGTATTCTGCCCTTGCAAAACCCCTGTTTTCACTACTGGCTAGTCAGAAAGAGAAAAAAAGCAGACCAAGTAAGTGTTCTGCATTGAGTCAAAATCTGAAGCTGCAGCCATGTTGGAGGACTCTTCTGTCAGTATACAGAACTATGCTGAGTATGTGACTGGGTACATCAGCACATGTGTCTGCAACATCGTGCCCTCCATACAGATTAGGAAGTTCCCCAACCAAAAGCCCTAGGTAAACAGTCAGGTATGACACATGCTGCATGCTCGATCTCTTGCATTTAGATCAGACAATGAAATTGAGTACAAAGCGGCAAAGTATGGACTGAGGAAAGCCATTACAGCAGTCAAGAGGCAGTACAGCTTCTATTCTACTGCTGACCCCAGGTGGATGTGACAAGGCCTGCAGCACATCGATTACAGGACCACCATCAGCTCCACAGACAGTCTGCCAGATGACCTCAACACTTTCTACACCCACTTTGAGACCTCCAGCTACAGCACAGTGAAGAAGCATGCGCTTCTTCACACCTGGACCATCCAATAACCACCCCCCCAAAAAAAAAAAAAAAAAAATCATCAGGCCAGGTACACAAAGCTCTGAGGAAGATCAACTCCAGGAAGGCAGCAGGACCAGACAACATCTCTGGGCGAGCCCTCAGAGTATGTGCCAGTGAGCTGGCTGATGTTTTCACTGCTATCTTCAACCTTTCCCTTAGCCAGAGCACCATTCCGTCCTGCTTCAAAACCATAACCATTGTCCCTCTTCCCAAGAAGAGCCCACCCACCTGCCTGAATAATTACAGGCTGATCGCACTCACTCCAATCATCTCAAAGTGCTTTGAGAGTGGTACTGGCCCACGTTCAGAGCAGTATACTGGACCCCCTGTAGTATGCCTACAGGCCCAATAGGTCCACCTCAGACACCATTGCTGCTGCCCTCCATTATTCCATCTCCCACCTGGAAAACAAAGACTCTTTATCAAGATGCTCTTTGTTGACTACAGCTCTGCCTTCGACATGGTCATCCCTCACAAACTCACCCATAAACTGTCCACACTTGGTTTGCACCACACCCTCTGTGACTGGCTCCTCAACTTCCTGACTGGCAGGCCCCAGACTGTCAGGATTGGTAATAGGACTTCAACAAGCATCATCACAAACATTGGCACCCCACAGGAATGTGTCCTCAGCCCCATCCTCTACACCCTGTTCACCCACGACTGTATCGCCTCCCACAAAGACATCATCCTGAAGTTCACGGATGACACCGCAGTGATAGGATGCATCACTGGCAGAGACGAAATGCCTACAGGAGGGAGGTGGCCAGTCTGGTGTCATGGGGTGAGGACAATAACCTCACCCTTAACACGGACAAGACGGAGATGATGGTGGACATAAGGAAGGGGTGGAGACCTCATTGGCCACTGTTCATCCAGGAGCTTGAGGTGGAGAGGGTGAGCAGCTTCAAATACTTGGGTGTTCACATCAGTGAGGACCTCACATGGACATCTACAGGTAACACCACACAGCTGGTAAGGAAGGCTCAACAGCGACTGTACTTTCTGAGTAGGCTGAGGAAGTTTGGTATGTCGCCCAAGATCCTCAGCAACTTCTACAACTGTGTGACCACACTGCATCACTGTGTGGAACAGCAGCACTATACCTATGGACCACAAATGCCTGCAGACGGTGGTGAAGACTGCTGAGAGGATCACCAAAACTCCACTGCCCTCTGCAGAGCATCTACCACTGCAGAGTCCACAGGAGAGTTGCCTCCATCCTCAAAAGACCCCACCCACCCCTAGCATGGACTGTTCACATTTCTACCCTCAGACCAGAGGTACAGAAGTGTGAAATGTAAGACAGTTCTTTAGTCAGACATTCTTTCCCACTGCCATCAGACTCCTGAACAGCTGACAGGAGTCTATAACCATGGACTACCTCCCTGTAACCTGTCCTTGACTGTTTGCACTACCCTTTTTTTGCTGCTATGTCTAATCATTGCCTTATTTTGTATTATACTGCCTATTTTGCACTACAATTACCTTTTTGTACTATACTGGGTTTTATTTTTTGGCTTTTATTTGCACTATATTGTGTAGGGACAGCGGCCATGCCCGTAACCATAGTAACCCTTTCACAACCAGTTTCGAACAGACCTCGACACCATGTTCTATCTCCGCCCCTTCCTCTGACTCTCTGTAACGGTGTTGGATACAGAGGATACCGGATACCAGGTACAGTGACATCACGACTGCTTTAAATCAGCAAGGGAAATGAAAAATCACTCTCTGATGTGGAAAATGCATGAGAAATTGGAAGTGAAGAATGTTCAGTTGGACCTGGCAGGAAAAATTACAGTGGGAATTACTTGGGATTTGTCTCCCAAGGAGTGGAAACGGTTTGGATTTAATCATCTCACAAATAAAAGCCAACACAGTCCTAACCTTTTGTGTAATAAGTTAAGTGGGGCTAGAGTGGGGAATAGTCTGTGTGGGGGTCAGCCGACGGCCTGTACAGGCCCTGTATACGATTCTCTCACTGGTGTTCCTTTCTCTTAGCAATGGCAGGAGATGAGATACATATGTGTGAGTGGGGAGAGGATGATGAGAGCAGTAGTTGGATGTCAGAGAGGACAGATGAGGGAGCAAAGAGGACAAGGAATGAGGAATCAGAGAGTGAAGGACAGGTTAATGCAGTTGTGAGATTTGAAGGGGAAGGCAGAGTGAAGCATTTGGACCCATTAAAACTTATGAAAATAATTAAAAACCAAGTTGGGGAAGTAAGGTTTGCTAGAGTCTTAAATGAGGGAAACTTGTTAATTGGATGCGGTTCAGAAGAGCAGTGCGGGAAAGCTGAAAGGTTGCAGGCTATTGGGAAAGCTGTAGTCACTAAGGTAGTGAGATTGGGAGAACATGGAAGTAAAGGAGTAATTTATGGGATTCCTGTAACTGTGGATATGAAGGATCTGGTTAAAAATCTTAAGGTGTGGGGCAGTTAAAGATACAAAATGCTTAACTAGGGGTTTGAGAAGATAGAGACTGAGTCAGTCTTGATATAATTCAGCACAAAAGACCTTCCTAGTGAGCTATATTTTGGATTCATGACAAACAGGGTTAGGGAATTCACGCATAAGCCAATGTGGCACTTTAATTGCCAAAAGTTTGGTCATGTTGCAAAAGTATGTAAGGAAGGAAAAAGGTGTACCAAGTGTGGGGGAGGGCATGATTATGGAAAGTGTGGGGAAGGTGTAAACCCAAAATGCTGTAATTGTGGAGGGGGACACAGTGCTGCATACTGGGGTTGTGAAGTCATGGAGAGAGGCTGAAATCAACAATATTAAAGTAAAGGAGAAGCTGTCTTATGCAGAAGCCCTTAAAAGGGTAGATACTTTAAAGAAAGCTAATGGAGAAAATGTTAGAAGGGACGTTACTTCAGCAATTGTATGGAAACAGAGGCAGGAAATGCTCAAAGAAAAAGAGAAAAAGACATGGGAGGAAAAAAGGGTTGTCTTTATTGCAGGGGTAATGCAACAGCTGAAGTTAAATCAAAAACAGAGAGAATTCAAATTATAACAAAAGTGGCAGTACAGCACTTGGGTATGGTGGGTCTAAAATGGGAAGAAATACGAGATGGGCTCAGTGTGCAGTCAAGTCAGGAAGGAAACAGTTTAGGATAGTCCTATTGGTTATGCTACTCTTACAGTGGAATGCCAGAAGTTTGTTAGCTAATGGACAGGATTTTAAGGAATTCATTGAGAGCAGAAATGAGAAGCCAGTAGTCATTTGTATTCAAGAAACCTGGCTGAAGCCTAGGTTGGATTTTGTTTTATATGACTACATTAGTGTGAGGTGAGACAGAGAGCAAGGAAATGGTGGAGGATGTGCAACTTTTATAAAAAGGGGGGTACCCTACAGAATAATGGGGATAGGGAAGAAACAGGAATATGTTGTAGTGGAGGTGTAGGCAGGAAAGAAGATAATAATAATAAACTTTTATAATCCATGCAAACAATTAGAATACAATGAGCTAGAGAAAACTGAAGGTCAGGATAATGATAATGTTATTTGGTGTGGGGACTTCAATGCCCATAGCACATTATGGGGAGGAGATAAAACAGATAATAATGGTTTAGTAATAGAGGCTATGTTAAATGACAGAAATTTAGTGTGTTTAAATGATGGTAGAAAGATGAGAATAGATTTAAGAAGTGGTAAAGAATCAGTGTTAGATCTCACTATAATGTCCAGCAGATTGGTCCCTAAATGTGAGTGGGAAGTATATGAGAAAGGAACCATAGGAAGTGACCATTATCCAGTTATGTGTAAGCTGAGCATTGATATTCCAAGGCACACAGGAAATGGTAGCAGTAGATGGGTTTTCCAAAAAGCTAACTGGGAAAGATTTATGGAGTTAAGTGACTCCTATCTCAAGGCAGTACAAGAGGAAGATTATGTTGAGAATTATGAGATTGAAATTCGGCAGAGTATATATCTGGCTGCAATGGCTTCTATTCCTAAAAGCACAGGTAAAAGTGTGAGGAAAGCTGTACCATGGTGGAATGAGACATGTGCTGAAGCCATAAAGAACAGAAATCGAGCTTTTAGAGTGCTGAAAAGAACTTATAATTTTCAACATCTAATTGATTATAAACAGCTTCAGGTAGTGGTGAGAAGAACTATAAGGCAGATGAAAAGGACATACTGGAGGGAGTACTGTAGCTCTATTGGGAGTACAACTTCCATTGAGCAAGTATGGGGGATGATCAAGAGAATGGAAGGCAATAAGAAGAGACTGGTGCTATCCTATCATTTCTGATGGAGAACAGGTGGCAGTATCAAATGCAGAGAAAGCAGAAATGATGGTGAAATCATTGAGTAAAGTACATAGCTCCTATAATCTGTCTGAAGAGGAGAAGAAAGGCAGGGCAGAAACAAGGGAGACATATGCTGAAGTTATAATAAAAAAGGAAAAAGCCCAAGATAAGTATAATGTTCCATTCACTCTAGAACAGCTAAAAGCGGCACTGTCTAAATGTAAGAAGTCAGCACCAGGAAAGGATGAAGTCTGCTATACCATGCTAAGACACTTAAGTGATGAGGGACTTCAGAGGCTTCTAAATTTATATAACAAAGTATGGGAGGAGGGCAAAATTCATTCAGGGTGGAAGGAGGCAGTTATCATCCCCATCAAGAAACCAGGGAAGGATGCCAGTAACCCAGTAAACTACAGGCCAATAGCTTTAACATCCCATGTTGGCAAATTAATGGAGAGACTGATTAATGGAAGAATGATGCATTATGTTGAAGAAAGAGGGCTGATGGCCAACTACCAAAGTGGGTTTAGAAAAGGGAGATGCACTACTGACTCAATAATGTGCTTAGAGAATGAGATAAGGAAAGCTCAGATAAACAAAGAGACTGTTATGGCGATATTCTTAGATGTTGAGAAAGCATATGACATGTTGTGGGTAGAAGGCCTTTTAATTAAAATGCATATGATGGGAATAAGTGGAAGTATGTTTAACTGGGTAATGGACTTCCTAAGTGGGAGAAGTATTCAGGTAAAAATAGGATCAGAAATATCAAGGAAGTGTATAGTGGAAAATGGTACCCCTCAAGGTAGTGTAATAAGCCCTTTACTGTTCAATATCATGATTAATGATATGTTTTCAGAAATCCACACAGGGATTGGAAAATCACTGTTTGCAGATGATGGAAGTCTATGGAAAGGGGGGGGGATGTTAATTTTATTGTGAGAAAAATACAAGAAGGTGTAACTCAAGTACAAGGTTGGGGAAGGAAATGGGGCTTTAGATTCTCTGTTGGAAAGTCCAAAATCATGTTCTTTACAAGGAAGAAGATCTATGGCAAAGATCTGGAAAGGGTGGAAAACTTTAAGTTCTTCGGAATATTTTTTGATTCAAGCAGCACCATATAGGGAAAGTGACTGATAGGTGTAAAAAGGTCATGAACTTAATGAGATATCTTGCTGGAACCGAATGGGGAGCAAGTATGGCCTCTTTAAAACAAATTTATGTATACCTGATAAGGTCAAGAATGGAATATGGTAGCTTAGCATATGGATCTGCTTCCAAATCAGTTCTGTCCTGGCTAGATGAAGTTCAATCTAAAGCTCTTAGGATATGCACAGGAGCTGTGAGGTCAGCTCCTGTGTGTGCGCTCCTAGTTGAAGCAGGAGAAATGCCACTTAATCTATGCCGGAAGCAACTGCAGGCTAATTACTGGGTAAGTATGAAGGGTCAAACAGATAATCATCCAGTTAAAGCAGTGAGTCAGCCAAGCTGGGAGAGAGAGGTGGCAGAATTGTCAAGCTATGGGTGGTCAAGTGACATTATAGCTGAGGAACTGGCAGTACATGACAAAGTTTTCTGTCCTGTTGTGTTGTGGCCTACTGTTCCTTTGTGGCAGCTGGAGGTACCCAAAGTTGATTTAGATCTACTTGAGGTTAAAGCAGAGAATAACACTGGGGATCTAGTTAGTGCATTTCACATCCAGGTAGCAGAAAGATACCAAGACCACATTTTAATCTTTACCGATGGGTCAAAGGACCCAGAGACAGAAGCTACTGGTGCAGCTTTTATTGTCCAAGGATGGAACATTAGCTCATTCAAGAGAACATCA
>JAPEKN010000014.1:4576623-4588868 GCA_028877435.1 Cathorops dasycephalus
TAGTAAAATTGCAATAAAGACTTCTGCTATTAAAATGTATTATTGACAAAGAATTTTCCATGCTTACATTCCTTTTGAGTTGTTCATCTGTATAATACTCACACATACAAACTATATTATTATAATAGTAATTTTCAGGGTCAGTTTCATTCTCTATTTCATAATTTTTGTGCTCAGTATGGTCAGATAGTTTTATATGATAATCCACCAAAAATCTTCCAGCCTCAGAAAAAAATTGTTTATCCATGTATGTCATATTTGTCTGCAATCCCAAAACAGGGAATCTTCCAGCCAGGTGTGTTGTAGGTGTAAGCATGGGAAGTTTGTGAATCCTTACCTACAGTATAAGCATCTAAGGTTTTAAGCCCTCTCACCATGATTACCTCAGCAGCTTGAGTTGCAGCTTCATTTGTCTTTAAAAACACTTTGCAGTTCCTGGTCCACGTTGATTGTATTTTGTTCTTTTTCCCAAGTATGCGTGCTTCTTGAGCAATGTTGGCGTTTTTACTTGTTAGGTGCTCATTCAGATACACCTCTGTGTTTTTCAAGTTTTTCCACTGCATCATCAACTCAGTTTTGTGTTTATGATTTGCAAATCGGAGAACGATGGCAGGAGGACCACTGCTACCTTTTTTCCAAAATAGAAAGTAGCAGGCTGAAATGTTGCTCGACTCGACATCTATCTTTTTGCTTTTCAGGTAGTCTATTACTTGCGTCTCGAGCATTTTCTTTTCTTCTGTTGAAGCGTCCTCACCGTCATCCCGAGCTCCGGCTGCAGCTCTCGCATAAGACGAGGGTTTTGTTTTCAAATCACTTATTATAACGTCTTCCATTCTTGAATATTGCTTGAGATCATCTATTCTTCTTTCCAGGTTTTCAATCTTCTCGTCTTTTTCTTGAATAATCCATTTCAGTTTTTTTGCTTCGGTAAAGAGATCCATGAGCAAAGTTTGTTGCTTCGAAATTCTGCTCAGCTCCTCCGACATAAAATTGAGAGATTTGCGAATCTCTTCCATGTCATCATGAGCCGACACTTTCTTTTTCTTATCGCCCATATTCATCAGATTGATACAATCTCCTTGTCGATGTAATTGTACTATATCTTGTTTCTTTCAAGTTTCTTTAAAGTTCAAAAAGAGCGCCTTGGCCTTCAAAAAGGTGTTTTCACCTGCTCCTGGGAGATGCACGGTAATGACGGTCTATGCTGCATTTTCCAGCTACCATAGGAGCTACTGGAAGTTTCTCAGAGTGTCACACAGCTGGATCTCCTCCTCGGCCTCACCACTGGCACATGCTCCTCTCTCTCTCTCGTGAGAGACAACACAAGTGACAAACCATGTCAGGCAGTGCATGGTGAATTTATGACACATTTCCTGTTTGCATGGTGCAACATATAAATTTTGCCATTTCAACATCTTGCACGATATCGCAAATCCCTTTGCAATTCAAAATCAGAAACATCTTGACATCATGTATATGAAATATGGCATGAATCCAACAAACCATCTAGGAGAAGTACATCAAAATGTAGCACATGTCAAAACACATCCATCTATTATCCGTAGCTGTTTATCCTGTGCAGGGTTGTGGGCAAGCTGGAGCCTATCCCAGCTGACTATGGGTGAGAGATGGGGTACACCCTGGACAAGTTATCAGATCATTGCAGGGCTGATACATAGAGACAAACACACTCACATTCACACTCACATTCACATCTACAGTCAATTTAGAACCACCAATTAACTTAACCTGCATGTCTTTAGACAGTGGGGGAAACCGGAGCACCCAGGCAGACACAGAAAGAACATGCAAACTCCACACAGAAAGGTCTCTGTCAGCCACTGGGCTCAAACCCAGAACCTTCTTGCTGTGAAGTGGCAGTGCTAACCACTATACCACCATGCCAGCCCTGTCAAAATCCACAAAACCAAAAATAACTCACTTCCTGTTGAGTATGGCTAATACAATGTATATTATAATTTTGTTTGTCTTGGGGCACCTCACACACCTACCAAATTTGACATGGATAGGTGAAACTATATACCAGGCAGAAGTCTCAATGACATATAGGGGCGTTATGGAGTCCTCTGGACACACCTGGGCTCAAGCCTCTATCCCTGAGTAGCGGTGGCCAGGACCGATGTGTGTACCAAATTTCAAGAGTTTTCACCCATGGGAACCACCTAAAAAATGGCCAAGTGTTGAAGAGAGAAAAAAATTAAAATAATAATAATAAAGAATCTGTACAAAAACAATAGGGCCTTGCACCTCTGGTGCAGTAGCCTCTGGTGGACACCAGAGGCTTTGCACCTTCAGTGCTCGGGCCCTAAAAATGCTTCATTTGATCAAAGAATGAGACTTTAAACAAACTAAAACAGAAAAATAGTCTGTTTTAAATGAAACCTCGAGTTGTCACTATTGGGTCATAAATCATTAGATCAAAGCCAGTCAATATGACTGAGTCTTAGCTAGCTTTAGTTATGACTTTGGAAAAAAGTATTCTGAAATTACTGTACACAAGGCAAGAAGTCGATTGTCCTCTAAACCAATATTGATGATTATGTGGCATGATTGTGGCAAAGCAAAAGACTTTTCCTTAGAGACTGTTTGGCAATTTTGTTCTGCCCTAATGGAGACAAAAATTCCTGATGCTCTGTATCAAACATGCAAAAAGCATCAGAATGAAAAGCATCACTATGCTTATTAATCAAAACAAAATTGAGAAAGGTAATGGAAAAGTTGCAAAAGCTAAACTTATAAAGGTAGTCCAGTGTTAGCATTTCAGCTAGTTCTTAGAATGTATTGACTGGGTCAAACGAGTGATTCTTTCCTTTCTTATGTCACTTTTTTTGTTGACCCATCTCATTGTAACATAGCTGATGGGCTGTTCCTTCCAAGTAAACACAATCTTCCTTCAAGCTTTCCATTCTTGTGCACAACACCACAGAGTATGACATTTAAAATCCATGCTAGTAGAAGAAGAGCTCTAATGTCTGTGCTGAAGTCCCTGTCCCTCTTGTCATCTGCCTTGTCGTCACTGACACATTTTACTGACTGTCATTTTATTATGATCACTTGCCATATTTCAACTATCACTATTATCTATGACTTATTCATGAGATCTCTGTGCTTTTAGCAGAGGGGTTTGAGTGAGGTGTCATGGCCCAAAGGTCATAGGTGCAGATTAGGACTCAATGAGCAGCTATGGAAATCACAGGGAAAAAGACTGAGCGAAGCGAAGACCCACCAAGGAAGAGCACAGGCTGGAAGCAGTCACAACGAACATAGTCAATATCCTCCTGTGCAAGAATCCAAGAATGGCAGGCAAAAACAGAATCCAAAATCAAAAAATCCAAGGGGTAATCTGAGCACAGTAGGCAAAGTCATAAGCCAGAAACAGAGTATAGAGTCCAAAGTCAGTAATCCAAAAACAGGCAAAGCTCGTAATCCAAAAAACAGAGTCCAAAAGTAAAAAAACAAACAAACAAACAAACAGAAGTGCAACAGAGAAAAACAAAATGTGAACTAGACAAAATATGATGGAGCATATATTTCTGCATTGTGTCATTCTCCATGCCATGTTTATATGAAGTAATGCAAATGCATAGCAGGTGTGCCAGCGCAGCATCGGGAGAACAGGGAAACACGGAGTGGACCACATGGAACATAAATGCACAGGTCAGTACTTGGAAGTTTCAGGCTGGATTGTGCCAGTATCCCCCTAACAAACACCTCTGGGCATCCCAGATAGAGCTTACAGATTTTTATAGTGGAAGTCTCTGATGAGTGAAGGGTTAAGGATGAAAGGTGCTGACACCTAACACCTCTCCTCCAGGCCATAACCCTTCCAGTCAACTAAATACTGCATCTCCCAACCTCATTGATGGACCTTTAGTAGAACCTTGATAGTGTAGGCCTCGCCTCCATCAATGATCCTGGGGGGAAGGGTCTTAAAAGGGGGGTGAAAGGGACTGGAGACCAGGGGTCTCAGTTGACAGACATGAAAAGATGGGTGGACATGATGCATAGACTTGGGTAACAACAATCTATCAGTTGTGGGGTTAATGACAAAAGAAATAGGAAAGGGACCAACAAACCTGGGGGCCAGCTTATGGGAGAAAACTTGAAGGTTGAACTTGAAACTTGCAGTGTCGGTCTGCCTTCCTCTTGTACGAACAGCTGGAGCATAGCAGGTGACATTTGGCATGCACCCACAACTTGCGACAGCATCAGATAAAGGCTTGGGCTGATGGGAGAGATGCCTCCTCCTGCTTGGGAAAAAGAGGCAGCTAGTAACTGAGGCAACACTGGTAAGGGACGATGGGACCCAGTGGATGATGAGGGAAGGCTGTTATGGGCGTATTCTATCCAAGGGAGAGCCTGGCTCCAGGAAGAAGCATCACTGGACATTAAGCACCATAGGGCAACCTCTAATTTCTGATTTGTGCCCTCCGTATGCCCATTGGCTTGTGGGTGGGAACCAGAGGAAAGGCTGGGACTTTAAGTTTAATAAGTTTAAAGAACTCATGCCAGAAGTGTTCTGAGAACTGAGAGCCTCTGTCAGACACAATGTCTGCAGGCAAACTATGAACCATGAGCACATGGTTGACTAACAGTTCCATCATCTCCTTAGCCGAAAGCAGCTTAGGAAGAAGAACAAAGTGTGCTGCTTTGGAGAAACAATCAATGATCGTCAGGATGCAGGTGTTACCCTTCGAGTTGGGGAGGCTGGTGATGCAATTCACTGTGATATGGTACCAGGGATGGCAAGGCACTGGTAGGGGTCTTAGCAATTTGGCCACAGGTTGGTTGCTCGTCTTGTTTTTAGAACAGATGTCACAGGCTGCCACAAAGCTCCTGACATCCTACTGCATAGTTGGCCACCAGAAATGTTGTCTAAGGATGGAGAGAGTCTGAGCTGCCGCTGCATCACAGGCTAGAAAAGAGATATGTCCCCACTGAAGCACCTGAGAATGCACATAAAGAGGCACATGAAAACTGTTGTGTGGGCCTGTCTGACATGGAATCACTGAGTCTCAAGCATGGGGAAAAAAGATCAGGATATCATCTAGATTTACAAAGGTGAACTGGTTAATGAAATCTCATAGGACATTATTGATCATAGTGTGGAAGACAGTGGGGGCATTAGTAAGCCTGAATGCAAGAACGAAATATTCATAGTGATCAGTTGGGGTATTAAATGTGGTCTTCCACTCATCCTGTTCTCTTATTTACACCAGGTGGTAGGTGTGGAGGTTCAATTTGGAGAAAAACTGAGCCCCCGTAGCAATTTGAAGGCCATGGACATTAGCGGTAAGAGGAACTGGCTCTTATCCGTGATTTAATTTAATCCCCAAAAATCAATGCAGGGCTTGAGAGACTTATCTTTCTTCTTCACAAAAGCCCCCTGCTTTTGCCTGTGAAGACAATGGACAGATAATGCCAGCTGGTAGAGATTTGGAGATGCATTTGTCCATAGCCTCTCTCTCCAGAGGGGGGAGAGAGAATAGATATGTCCTTTGGAAAGCATGGTCCCAAGTAACAGTTCTATGGCACAATTGTAGGATTGATGGGAAAGAAGAGACATGGTATGAGCCTTACTGAATGCCAGATGAAGGTCCAAATATTTGGGAAGAACATGAGAAAGATTCATAGTCTCATCAGGGCTGGTAACTAGAGAGGCCAAGTCTGAGCCAATGACAGGCAGGTAACCTGTCTCCCTTGATGCCATCTGAGATAACAGTGCCAACAGCATGCATCTTGTGCCAACATCATGCACCCTCGGCTTTCAAGAGAGGCTAGAGGGTAAGACATTAAGTTGAAATACTTGGTCAAAAAAATCTGTTCTGGAGTGATGGGGACATGAAAAGTGCACACAAGTTCACCAAAGACAGTCTGAATGCACAACAAAAATAAACTGATAACCATAAGTATTTGACACCATTACTTATGCAACTCTGTTCTGACCATAGGATCACATTAAATTGTGTCACAGTTCAAGAGGAGACAAACTTCATGGAGCAACAAGGCCACTTGATGAGATTGGAGAATGGGAATTTTCATCAGAACGCATGTATCTGATGTAGTTGCTGCCTGATGAGCAATCCCAATTTTTTTTTACCCTAAAGCATCACCATTGGCAGATCTTGTTCCTCATGGACAGGCTCCATGAGGCTTTTAAGTGGTGTAAATGGTCTTGTGGGAGGCTGACCCACAAAGTAAGTGAGGGCTGCCCATCAGGAGTTTGGAAGCTTGATCCTGAGTGCTTATCAAACCATGTCTTCAGTGACTTAATTTTGTGTACAGGGGCATGGTCATGCTGGAGACAAGTGCCTTCTCCCAAGTGTTGCCACAAAGTTGAATGCATACAATTGTTTAAAATGTCTTTGTATACTGTAACATTAACATTACCTTGCACTAGACCTAAGGGGCCTAGCCCAAACCATGAAAAACAGCCTCAGACCATTATCCATCCTCCAACAAACTCTACTGTTGGCACTATGCATTCTGGTAAGTAGTGTTCTCAGACCCAGACCTGTCAATCAGACTGCCACATTGTGAAGCATGATTCATTACTCCAGAGAACACATTTACACTGCTCCAGAGTCTATTGTCAACATGCTTTACACCACTCTAGCCAACATTTGACATTTTTGCACATGGTGATCTTAGGTTTTTGTGCAGCTGCTCAGCTATAGAAACCCATTTCATGAAGCTCCTATTCCTTCCAGAGACAGTTTGAAAATCTGTGATGAGTGATGCAACAGAGGAAAGGTGCAAGGCATAAATTTCATAATATTCGCAAGCCTGGAAAACCAGCAATTGAACTGAATGTGAAGGAGCCTTCATGGCAGGAAATCCAGGACATCATCCAGGAAGCCAAAGCTTCAGCAGCCCCAGGCCAAAGTGGTATACCATACAAGGTATACAAGCAATGTTGAAAACTTCTAAGGAGGTTGGGGAAGATCCTGAGAAAGATCTGGGCCAAAGGCATAGTTCCACCAAGCTAGAAGTTGGCAGAGGGATGTTTTGTTCCAAAGGAAGAAGGTTCCTCCACAATTGCCCAGTTCAGGATAATTTCTCTGTTGAGTGTCAAATGCAAGATATTCTTCTCTGTGCTCACAAAAAGATTGGCCTCTTACATGATGTAGAACCAGCACATTGACACATCCATACAGAAAGGAGGTATCCCAGGCTTTTCAGGGTGTCTGGAACACACTTCAATGATCAGCCAATTGATCCAAGAGGCCATGCAAAAGAAAGGTAACCTACCAGTCATCTCGCTAGACCTTGCAAATGCCTCCAGGTCAATTCCACATGACCTCATCCAAGAAGGACTGGACCACTACTATATTCCAGCGGCTATCCAAGTCATGATCTCCAGCTACCTGGGAGGGTTCAAACTCAGAGTTATGTCAGGCCAGTTCACAACCAATTGGCAAGCTCTCCAAAAGGGGATTCTGACAGGGTGCACCATCTCACCCATCCCATTTATCATGGCCATGAACCCCCTGATTGCAGCAGCAGTGGAGGGTGTAACCTGCGGCCTCACGCTGGAGTCAGGCATTGTCCAGCTGGTACTCCAAAGGTTCATGAATGACATTACAATAACAACGGTGTCGCATGTCCAAGCAAGATGGGCATTGGAAACCCTTGATAATGTAGCCACTTGGGTGAGGATGTCCTTCAAGGCAAGGAAGTCCAGGAGTTTGGTGATCAAGAAGGGCAAAGTCACCAAGAGGTTTAGTCTCCAAGTCCAGGGTGAGATCATTCCATCCATTGAAGACAACCCAATAAAGTGCTTGGCGAAGAGGTTCGACGCGTCATTGACAGATCGAATCAATGTCACCAACGCTGTGAGGCAGACCGATGAGTGGTTGAAGAAGATTGACAAGTTCAGACTCTGTGGCAAGTTTAAGACCTGGCTGTACCAGCATGGCCTCCTGCCCAGGCTTCTTTGGCTCTTCACAGTCTATGAGTTCTCCATGACTGCTGTAGAGGGCATTGAGAGGAAAACCAACAAACACCTGCGGAGATGATTGGGGATTCCTCCTAGCTTCTCCTCAGTGGGCCTCTACATTCAGTCAGGGCAACTATAACTCCCCTATCATCAGTCGTGGGGAAATTTAAAGTGGCTAAATGTAGAGTTCTATTAAGCCTGAGAGACTCAAAAGATGACCTGGTGAAGCAAGCAGGGCTCACAACCAGGTCTGGACACAAGTGGGCAGCCAGCACAGCCATAGAGCAAGCAGTGAGTGCTCTGAAGCTGCGAGGCATCTTGGGAAACCTTTGTGTCAGTTGGAAAGGACTCAACTCTATACACTTCCAGCAGTGGGGAAATGCAGGTGTAAGAAACAGGTGGGACATGGCCCAGCCAGAAGTACAGGCCCATGAGGAGGAAAGGTGGATAGCAATGGCAGTGGAACAAGGGTCCCAGGGCACATGGACAAAATGAGATCTGCCCAAGCGCAAAATCTCATGGGCAGAGCTGTGGCATCTGGAGCCCTTCTGTATTTCCTTCCTTTTGTGGTCTGTGTATAACATCTTTCCTTCTGCAGCACATCTGCATAAATGGGGGCAGAGAGAAGACCCTAATTGCAAGCTCTGTGGCCAAAAGGGGACATTTGGCACATATACTGTCAGAGTGCAAAACAGCTCTTTTCCAAGCACAGTATAGATGGCGCCATGACAAAGTGCTTCTGTCTCTACCTGACACAATGCAGTGGGAGAGATGCAACAAGAGGCCTGCCAGTGTGGACTTGAAGAAGATGATCACCTTCATCAAGGAGGGAGCAAGGACATTCTCAACCAAAAGATCAAAGCCTAACCTTATGTAAAATGCCAGGTCCTGGGAGATGAGGGTTGATGTGGGGAGAGGCTGCAGTTCCTGGAGGTGATGCACACAACCCTCCATCCAGACATTGTTTTGTGGTCAACCGAGGATAAGAAAATAATCCTGGTTGAGCTGATGGTGCCTTGGGAGGAGGGATATGATGAGGCCAATGAGAGGAAGGCCTTAAAGTAGCAGTCTCTAGTTCAGAAGTGAAAGGACAAGAGATGGCAGGCATGGCTGTTCCCTGTGGAGGTTGGCTGCAGAGGTTTCCCCACCAAATCAACTTGCCAGTTGTTATCAGCTCTGGGTCTGGACGAAAGGAGCAAAAAACAAGCAGCTTGTAGGATGAGGGAGGAGGCAGAACATGCCTCCTGTTGGATATGGAGTAGGTGGGAGGAGGAAAGCTGGAAGCCAGGAGTGGATGGGCAGTGACCTGGCCATCACTGCTGGCTCACCAACTGGAAAGTTTTGTGGTTGAGGGCTGAAACACTCAGTGAAGGTTGTATACCACCTGACGACATCTGCTCCTGGTTGAAGGCTATGGTTACCTTATAAGGTAACCAGAGAATGCACCTCACCAGGTGTATATTGCAAATTGACTTGTGGCAAAGGTGGTATCCTGTGAGAGTACCGTGTTTTAAAGTCGATGGGGATCCTGTGGGAGAAGGACTTGTTAACTGGGTCACAAAACCCATTAATATGACTGTCAGTGCTTTATATTCTGAAGAGATTCGTTTTTTTGTATTGAATTCTTGTGAGTATGCTATCATTTTAGGTTTGCCCTTGCTTAGAAAACCTAACCCCGTTATATCTTGGTCTGATAAAAAATACTCTCGTGGTCCAGTTACTGTTATGACCACTGTCTAGTGCTTCCCACAGTTCTGGTATCGTCAACAACTATAGAAAGCCGCAATGCCAATGTTATAGTTTCCATTCCCCCTGAATACAGTGACCTGTTAGAAGTATTTAGCAAGAAAAGTGCTACCAAACTTCCCCCTCACAGAGAATATGACTGTTCCATTGAATTAATAGATGATGTTATTCCACCTAAGTCTAGGATTTATCCACTTACTCAGGTGGAGGATAGAGCAATGGAGGAGTATGTTCAGGAGGCTTTAGAACAGGGTTTCATCCATCCTTCTACTTCTCCTGCAGCTGCATGGTTCTTTTTTGTCAACAAGAAAGACGGGGACTTAGGCCCTGCATTGATTATCATGGGTTAAATCAGATCACTAAACCCTATTCTTACCCGCTGCCTTTAGTCCCCGTAGCACTAGAACAACTTCGTGGAGCATCTATAATCACAAAACTTGACTGAAGAAGTGCCTACAATTTAGTCCGCATAAAGGAAGGTGACAAATGGAAAACTGCATTTCTTACCACTAGCAGGCACTATGAGTATTTAGTAATGCCCTTCGGGTTGCATAATGCCCCATCCGTATTCCAAGTGCTTATAAATGATGTCCTCAGGGACATGCTTGGCTAATATGTTATTGACTAAATCGACGACATCTTGATTTATTCCCCTAATCTCGAAACTCATATTAGTCATGTTCATTCTGTCCTTATGCATCTGCTTGAGAACCAGCTGTATGTTAAAGGGGAGAAGTGTGAATTTCATCTCCCTTCTACTTCTTTCCTAGGCTACGTCATCAGTCCGGAGGGTGTCATTATGGACGAAAAGATGGTAGAAGTCGTAACTAATTGGCCCATCCCTACTTCCATAAAGGAACTCCAGCAATTTCTCAGGTTTGCTAATTTCTACAGTCATTTCATTCGCAATTTCAGTAGTCTAGCAGCTCCTCTTACCACCTTATTGAAAAAAAAAATGCCAAAAAACTCTCATGGAATCCCCAAGTGCAGGAAGCATTTGAATCCCTCAAGGTAGCCTTCACCTCTGCCCCTATTCTGAAGCATCCTGATCCCACTCAGCCTTTCATAGTGGAGGTGGACACCTCTGAGGTAGGCACTGGAGCTGTGCTGTCCCAGTGTGTAGGTGACCCCTGTAAATTACATCTGATAGCCTTCTATCCCTATAAACTGACCCCTGCCAAATGTAATTACGGTATAGGAGATGGAGAATTGCTGGCCATTAAACTAGCTTTCGAAGAATGGTGCCATTGGCTAGAGGGAGCTACGCATCCCTTCCTAGTGTTACTGGATCATAAAAACCTTGAATATTTACAGTCAGCTAAACAGCCCAACCTCCTTCAGGCTTGGTTGTCCCTATTCTTCTCTTGATTTAATTTTTCAATTTCTTATTGTCCCAGTTCCTGTAATACTAAAGCAGGTGCCCTTTCCTGTATATATCCCAGTCCCAAATCCTCCCCTGAGGTTGTTAATATACGAGCCCCATCAGTTGTGGTCGCCCCATGAGATGGGAGATAGACGAAGAGATTGATCAGGAACTATGTCACTCCTGCCCCTGAATCTTGCCCTGTAGGAGGGAAGTATGTGCCCACTCAATGCAGGGACAAATTAATTATGTGGGCCCACTCATCTTTGACTTCTGGCCATCCAGGAGAGACACATACACACCAGTCTGTCATATATTGGTGGGAAAATATGCTGGCAGATATCCATAGGTTTGTCTTCTCATGCACCACCTGTTCAAAGTGCAAAACACACAAAACTCTCCCTGCCGGTAAACTCATGCCCTTGCCTGTCCCTTCTCATCCATGGACACAAATAGTGGGAGACTTTGTTACTGACCTGCCCCCCCCCACACACACACACGGTCATTCTGACCATTGTTGATAGGTTCTCATGAGGAGTTAGATTTATTCCATTTGTTAGCCCACCTACCACCTTTCAGACAGCTGAAGCCCTTTTTAACTATGTGTTCCATATGTTTGGTATCCCAGAGAATATAGTATCTGATTGAGGGCCTCAATTCACATCTCATGCATGGTCAGTATTCTTTGAGAGACTGGGAGTAAACATCAGTCTCATCTCCGGTTACCATCCCCAGTCTAATGGTCAATGTGAAAGGGTCAATCAAGAACTGGGAAAGTTTTTGAGAATGTACTGTCACAATAATCAAGCCGACTGGTCAAACTATTTGCCCTAGGCAGAAATGGCCCGAAACTCGTTAATTAGTTATGTTACATGGCTCATACCCTTTCAGTGTATGCTGAGTTACCAACCCCCCTTAATGCCATGGTCTGCCATGCCCTCTGACAACCTGGCCATTGACGATTGAATGCAATAGAGCAAGCAGGTCTGGGAACAGACCCACCAGTGGATCAAGAACGTCCTCTGCCGACACAAGAGGCTGACGGATCATCATAGAGGTGACACACCTACAGTGGGGAGAACAAGTATTTGATACGCTACCGATTTTGCTGGTTTTCACACTTGCAATGCATGTAGAAGTCTGTAATTTTTATCATAGGTGCTCTTCAAGTGTGAG
>JAPEKN010000014.1:4619709-4630442 GCA_028877435.1 Cathorops dasycephalus
TCTCCAAAAATTTCCGCGTGTGAAGTGAGCTGTGGCTTGATACCCAATATGGCGGATAAACAAACTTGACCTCTGACGTTGGTGCACAAGGTCCATATGTCCCCTACATATTCCCTTTATGTTAATATAATGTTACCAGCCACTTAGGGACACCTGAACATCACCTGTTTTCAACTGTCTATTTTTTGGTGAGTCTGTGTCTCAGATGCCTGTTCTTGCCTAATAGGAATGGAACCTAATGTGCACTTCTGCTGTTGTAGTCCATCCACCTCAAAGTTTGATGTGTTCTGAGTTTTGAGATGCACATTTTTGCTCACTACAGTTGTAAGGAGTGGTTATTTGTTTTACTGCAGACTGTAAACAAATCAGGCTAGCCATTCTCCTCTGACTTCTCATCAACAAGATGTTTCTTCCTGCAGACCTGCCATTCACTGGATGTCTTTTGTTTTCTGTATAAACTGTTGAGACTGTCGTGCATGAAAATCCCCTGATATTAGCAGTTTCTGAAATACTCACACTTGGGTTTCAATATACAGCTCCCTCTGAAAGTATTGTAACAGCAAGGGCAATTCTTTTGTTTTTGCTTTACACTGAAGACATTTGGGTTTGAGGTCAAAAGATGAATATGAAATGATGGATTAGAATTTCAGCTTTCTTGATATTTGCATCTATACGTCTTTTTTTATCAATTTGTAACTTTGTTTGAACCCACTTGTTTTTTAAGTGACCAAAAATATCGGAACATGTGACCTCCAGATGTTTTGTGGTGTGCCCTGTTAGATTGATTAAACAATTAATAGCTCTATTAACATATAGACCACAGAGCTGTCTATGAGAGAAAAGCAAGCCATTTTGAAGCTGAGAAAAGAGGGAAAATTTATCAGAGTCACTGCATAAGCATTGGGCATAGCCAATACAACAACTTGGAACATCCTGAAAAAGGAAGAAACCACCAGTGTACTAACAACCAGACATCGAACAGGTTGACTAAGGACAACAGCAGCTGATGACAAATTTTGTTAGAACTGTGAAGAAAAACCCAAAAACAACAGTCAGTGACATCAGCAACAACCTCCACAGGGTAGGGGATGAAGGTATCATAATCCATCATTCAAAGAAGACTTCAAGAACAGAAATATAGAGGCCATACCACAAGATGCAAACCATTCATCAGTGGTAAGAATTGGAAGGCCAGATTGAAATTTGTAAAGAAGTACAGAGATGAGCCACAAAAGTTCTGGAACCAAGCTTTTAACATCTATCAAAGTCATGGAAAGACCAAGATGTGGAGAAAGAAAGAATCTGCTCATGAGCCAAAACATACAAGCTCATTTGTGAAACATGGTGGGGGTAGCGTGCAGAACAGTCTCACTTATTGATGATGATTACATCACTTAGTTACTGATGGTGTAACTCATGATGGTAGCAGCAGAATGAATGCAGAAGTCAAGTCTCTAATTTACAGAGAAATGCATCCAATCTAATTTGGAGGAACTTTATCATGCAGTAAAACAATGACTCTAAACACACTGCCAACATAAAGGATGTAATCAGGGGGGAAATGGATTTTAAGTTTTAGATTGACTTAGCCAGTCACCAGACCTTAACCCAGCTGCCTTTCACCTCTTGAAGAGATGACTGAATGGAGAACCACCCCTTCCCCCCCCCAAGACAACAACAAACAAACAAAAAACAGTAGCACAAGACTGGAAAAGCATCACAAACAGAAGAATGCAGCAGTTTGGTGATGTCAGTGGATTGACAGCTTGATGTAGTTCCTGGAAACAAGGGATATGCAACCAAATATTAAGTGTTATTTACCTTCATTTACTTACATTTAACACACAAATAAATCAGCTTTCATTTTCAGATATAAATATCAGGAAATTAAAGCTGAAATTCTCAATCTATTGTTTCATATTTATTATTTGATCTCAAACCCAAGCGTATAGTAACAAAAAAATTGGCCTTGCTGTTCTAATAACTCAGAGGTATTGGATGTACCTTATGCCGTATGCCTTACATCTTCTACAGAGATGTAGAAGGTGTAAGGCATATGGCATAAGATTATATCCAATAGAATCCTTCTCCTCCTCCTCCTCCTAAACCTCATGTCAGCATGGCATTGAGCCCACCAGTGCTACCAAACTCTGCCGTCTCTCATGGTCTTGGCTGAGTGCTGGGACATCCTCCAGCCTCAAATTGATTGGCTGGAGGCAGTGACAAATGACATTATTCCAACGGGTGTGTGGTCGACCGCGAGGGCATCTCCATCCCACCACTGGTGGATCAAACATGGCGCTGTGCGATGGTGTGGAAGATATTTGGTTGGTTAGTCCTCTGGTAAAGCTCTTCACTGGAGACACAGTCATACCAACACACCCACCCCCCTCAATGGTCTAGAGAGCATGGGTCTTGAAGCTGAGAACACGGGGCAGGGATGAACGATACGGACAAAATTTCCTATCTCGATATTCATGCCAGATATCTCAATATTGATACGATATGACTACGGGTTCGGTGAAAGCCAAGCATTTTTCAGAAAAATAAAAACATCATAATACAAAAATGTGGAAAGTGCAGTTTTATTTTTAAGAACTCACTGCCAGTCATCAACATTAACATAAATTACAAATCAAACATTTTACTGCAGCTCAGCTTTAACAATAAATAACAAATGCTGCAGCTGGTGGAACATTGAAAGTGCACTGAAGTGCAACATCTTATGTTCTTCAAAAGATCACATAACTGTATGCAGAAAATGCATTTGCTACTAACAGAACAGAGCTAGTTACAGGCAGCACAACTTCTACAGATTCCTTGCCAGGAACACTATCTTGTTAACCATGTCTGGCTTCAGACAGGACCCCTCACAACTCACAATGTTGCCTGATGCACTAAAAATTCTCTCTGAGGGAGAGCTGGTGGCCTGCATGCATAAGTATTTTCTTGCCATGTTGCTGAGCCGGGGAAAGTTGACTTTGTGAGTTAATCTCCATTATAGAGTTGTATAATATTCATTATAGAGTTTCGGAATGGCCACTAGATTAAAATGTGTTTGGGATGGTATTTTATAACGCTTGTCCAGCATCCTAACCATTTTTTAAAGCCCTCTTTCGAGACTGTGTACACAGGTACCATGTCTTTTGCAATGTGGTATGTTATAGCGTCTATAATTTCTTTGTCTGGTGGACGTCGACTCGTATAGTGTAACGCTACTGAACGCATCAGCAATCAAACTTTGCTTTGGCTTATTTTGGGATGACTGAGAAGTCCCTGGTGTTTCTCTCATTGTCATACACTCTTTGTTCAGCACACGATGGTGTTGTTTCAGGTGGTGAAACATGTTTGTTGTGCTACTTTGCTTCGTCGCAATTTTTGCTATGCATGACTTGCACCTAAGCACGACTTGCACAACACCTCACTCTGGTTAACATCGCCCTTTTTGAATCCAAAATACCTCCAAATGTAGGACGATTTATGTTTTGGCACCAAGTCAGATTCTGCACCGGCCGCATTATCTTCCGCACTCGTTTTCTTTCTTTCTTTTTAATTTCCCCACTGTCTGTAGTGTGTGTGCATGTGCGTCTCCATCTCCCTCACTCCCGCCCTCATATGTTTGTCATTGGTTGGCTTCAGCTGTCGATCTACAGCAAGCATGGAATAAGGTTTGTGGTTGGCTGGCCTTAGCGGTGCATTCAAGGGCAATCATAAAAATTATTTCTGTTGTGACTGCCAGAGCTGTACATACAGAGCGAGTGCTTTTTCGATATTAATATCTTGAATTTTCATATATTATCGTATCTATATCTAGATATCGTTCAGCCCTAGACCACATCATCCGCAAAAAGCAGAGATGTGATCCTGCTGCCACCAAACCGGACACCCTCCGCCCCTTGGCTGTGCCTAGAAATTTTGTCCATAAAAGTTATGAACCGAACTAGTGACAAAGGGCAGCCCTGGCAGAGTCCCACATGCACCAGGAATGAGTCTGACTTGCGGCAATGTGAACCAAACTCCTGCTCCGGTCATACAGGGTCCGAATGGCCTGAAGCCTCCACCCCACACACACACACGCGCACACGGCACCACAAGGGACACGGTCATAAGCCTTCTCCAGGTCCACAAAACACATGTAAACCAGTTGGGCAAACTCCCATGCACCCTCCAGTACCCTTGCAAGGGTAAAGAGCTGGTCCAGTGTTCCATGACCAGGACAAAAACTGCATTGTTCCACTCAAGGACTCCAAGAAGGCTGGATACTCCAAACTACCATTTGGCGCATATGCACAAATGATAGCCAGTGACCATTCCTGACCCGAAGGCACAGGAAAATGACCCTCTCATTCACTGGGGAGAACTCTGATGTTAGCACACCAAACTGGGGGGCTACCAATAGCCCCACCCCTGCCTGGCACCACTCACCCTTGGCAACTCCAGTATAGAAGAGAGTCCAACCCCTTTCCAGGAAATTGGTTCCAGAGCCCAAGCTATGTGTTGAGGTGAGCCCAACTGTATCTTGTTGGTACTGCTCAACCTCATGCACAAGCTCAGGCTCCTTTCCTACCAGAGAGGTGACATTACATGTCCCAAAAGCCAGTTTTGTCAGCTGTGGATCAGTATGCCAGGGCCTCCACCTTTGGCTGCCACCCAATCCACAGTGCACTGGACCCTTACGGCACCTCCTGTGGGTGGTAGGTCCACAGGAGGGTGGTTCCATGTTGCTCCTTTGGGCTGAGCCCAGCCGGGCCCCACGGACATAGGCCCTGCCACCAGGCACAAGCCCCTCTCCCAGGCCTGGCTCCAAGGTGGGGCCCCGGTATCCCTGGTACATGCGAGGGTGCTCGGATACCTGCTTTTCCTCTCATAAGGGTCATTCTGAACTACTCTTTGTCTGACCTCTCATCTAGGACCTGTTTGACTTGGGAGACCCTACCAGGGGCAAATGCACCCAACAGCATAGCTCCTAGAATCCCTGAGACACTCAAACCCCTCCACCACGTTAAGGTGGTGATTCAAGGAGGGGACATAATGAGACTTAGTTGCTTAATCTAGTTTTCATAACACATAACTGGGAATTAACTCTTGATTTTGTCTTCTCCCTTGGGCTTCAATAATTTGTCTTTGAGAGACCTTCTATTGTCTGACCATCAGTGTTTAATGTTTCATACCCCTCTAGTAGCTGCTGTTGCTCCTAAACCATCAGACATTTACCTGATTTTAATGAAAATTCCTCTGTGGAGTTTTCCTCATTGTTTACCCAATCACTGCATAAATCATTGCTAAACCATTTCAACCAATTATTTTCAACTGCTATAGATGCCTTTGTGCCTCTTAAGTTAAAACTGAAGTCCAATACTGAAGCTTCCATTGGGATAAACAGTGATACACTTAGTATTAAGTAAATGTGTAAAGAACAGAGCATAAATGAAAAGCCTTGAAGATTTATGTTTACTACCTTTAGTTGAAAGATGTAATGTCTTCTTATGGAATATTTCTCTAACCTTATCAGTGCCACTCAACACAATTCTACATTCATCAGACCTAGTGTCCTCTCAGTTATTCATAGCTCCCTATCATCTGTATGTGTTCCTGATGCTGATGAGTGTTCAGCCTCTTTTGAAAAACCCTGGACTTGATGCCTCAGTGTCAAATAACTTTTAGGCACATCTCTAGATTGTGCTTTATCTCCGATATCTTAGAAAAAGTGGTCTTAATGTAAATCTTAGAGGCCTTAAAGGGCCATGGCCTCTTTGAAAAGTTTTAGTCAGGCTACTGCCTTGATCACTCCACAGAGACAGCTCTTCTTACAGTTACTAATGATCTTCCATGGGCAGCTGATAAAGGGCAATATTCAGATCTAGTGCTTTTAGATCTCATAGCAGCATGATCATGTAATTTTATTTAATAGTCAAAGCAGTGGCTCTGCTTTGGATTGGTATTTGTCATACCTGACCTATTTAAGGTGTAAATCAGTGGTTTCCTCATCCTCTGTGTTGTCAGTCACTTGTGAAATTCCCCAGGCTTTTATCCTCAGGCATGTGCTGTTTAATCTGTACATGTTACCACTTGGTAATACACTCACTGTCAGTTGTATTAAGAGCACCTGTGTACCTGCACCTTCATACAGTTATCTAGTCAGCCAATCATGTGGCAGCAGCACAATGAATAAAATCATACAGATGCAGGTCAAGAGCTTCAGTTTATATTCACATCACACATCAGAATGGCAAAAATTGCGATATCAAAGTGTGACTTTCACTGTGGCATGGGTGTTGGTGCCCGATGGACTGGTTTGAGTATTTCAGAAACCGCTGATCTCCTGGGGTTTTCACACACAGCAATCTCTAGAGTTTACACAGAATGGTGCAAACAAAAAACCACTTTGAATGAGTGACATTTCTGTGAGTGGAAACATGTGACTGATCAGAGAGATCAGAGGAAAATGGACAGATTGATGAACCAATCTGGTGTTTGATGTTTCAGCCTGCAGACCATCCACTCACAGGATGTCACTGAGATCACACTTTTTCTTCATCCTGATGTTTGATATGAACATTAACTGAAGCTCTTGACCTGTTGCTGTATGATTTTATGCATTGCACTGTTGCCACATGATTGGCTAATTAGATAACTGCATGAATGAGCAGGTGTACAGGTGGGTAGGTGGAGCTCGTTAGCCTTGGTTGGCAGTCCACCTAGGAGAAGGAAACCTCTGATTTCAAACCTCCGTGGCCTTGCAGCAATACCCTGTCTGGGATAGGCCATTAAGTTCTGGTATCTTCAAACCAGATAGCGCCGGGCTGATGAGGCTCAATAACCTGGCTGGCAACTCATCTAGGAGATAAAACTCCAAAATCAACCACTGCTGTCTCGCGACTTACCCTTCCATGGGAGAGACTTCGGGAGTAAACCCTGAGGATAAATCTGGAGGTGGAGTCCGTTAGGTGGGTCATCATTGCTACAACCTCATCCCAGCAACTCCTGTGTTGCCCCGATGCCAGGCATGCTTGCTTGCATTTCCCCTGGACCCCATCAGCTGTGAGGAGAGGGGGGACCTACTGCATGGGCAACAGTCAGTCCTCCATATCAATCTGTCCAGGCTTGCACCTGGAGAGGCCACTCCAGCTTTACTGTTCTTCAGCGTAGGCATAACATGGGGAGCAGCAGTCTACCAGTTATAAGCCCATGCTCCTTTGGCATAAAGCTGGGCGCTAGGGGTTGCGCTTGACGGTGGGAGGAATTTTTCAATTCCATTGGGTAGTCACTGCCTGCCTTAATCCGGGCAGCCCTCGGACAATAAGGTACTACCCTACCACAATCTGCTTGCTCCATTGGGTGCTTGGAGCTAGGACAAAATCGACAGGCAGGTTGTAAATCCCAGCACCTGGCAAATATCGTTCACACACTATGAAGACGCCAGCTCTTCAAATATCAAGCTGGAATGTAAGAACAATGTGTCCCAGTTTTAATTGCGACCCTCAGTTTATGGACGACCTCCAGAAGACCGCTGTAATAGACAGAGAACTCTACCGCCTCAATGTTGACATTGCAGCATTGCAAGAGACTAGACTGCCTGACATGGGATCCTTAACGAGAACAGAATTACACATTTTTCTGGCAGGGGAAAAGATTTAATGAGCCTAGATTACATGGCATAGGCTTTGCAGTTAAGAACTCCTTGCTGTCCACCATCGAGCTGCCATTAGTGGGTGTGGAGAGACTTCTGACCTTACGGATGACAACTAGAACAAGTGTAGTCAACTTTGTGTGTGTTTATTCACCAACTCTATGCTCCACCGTGGAAGAGAAAGACCAGTTCTACGACGCCCTTGGCTCGACCATCAAGAGTGTGCCAAGCAAGGAAGGACTCTTTATCATGGGAGACTTCAACGCTAGCGTCGGTGCTGACTTTGAAGCTTGGCCATCTGTCATCAGCCATTATGGTATTGGTAAGATGAATGAAAATGGCCAAAGGCTTCTAGATCTCTGCTATTCGGAAGGAAGGAACAACAGAACCAGGATTGGTTTGAAGCCAACTGGCAGGAAATTGAGCCTGTAGTGGAGGCAAAGTGTGCTGCGTATTTAGCCCATGTAAGCAATCCATGTCAGGCTACAAGGGATGCACTGAGAGCTGCACGCAGTAGATGCCAAAAGATGGCCCGACGCTGCACTAATGACTACTGGCTGAAGCTCAGTCAGAGGATCCAGTCTGATGCTGACTGCAGAAACACTGGCAGCATGTATGCAGGCATTAAGAAGGCCACAGGCCCATCAGCTACAAAGAGCGTCCCACTGAAATCCAAATCTGGCAAATTCATCACTGACCAGAAGAAGCAGATGGAGCGATGGGTGGAGTACTCCACCCAAAAAGTAGTTACAGATGTTGCCCTTGACACCATCAGCCAGCTGCCCATTCTTGCAGAACTGGACAAGGAGCCTACAGTGCAAGAACTCAGTAAGGCTATTGACTCCCTATCGAGTGGCAAGGCCCCAGGCGAGGATGGAATTCCCCCCAAAGTGATCAAGCATGGCAAAGAAGCACTTATCCTGGACCTGTACGATCTACTCATACTGGTCTGGAGGGAGGGCTCCGTTCCACAGGACTGGCATGGCGCCAAGATTGTAACCCTCTATAAGAACAAAGGCAACCGCAGTGACTGTAACTGCTACAGGGGCATCTCCCTGCTCAGCATAGTGGGCAAGATCCTAGCCAGAGTCGTCCTGGAGCGACTGTATGTCCTAGCAACTCACGTCCACCCAGAAGCTCAGTGTGCCTTTAGGGCTGGCAGGTCCACCATTGACATGATCTTCTCTGTCAGACAACTGCAGGAAAAATGACGGGAGCAGAACCAACTACTGTTCCTCGCCTTCATTGACCTAACCAAGGCTTTCGACCTCGTTAGCAGAAGTGGACTTTTCCTTATCCTGAAGAAGAGTGGCTGCCCTCCTAAGCTGCTTTCAATCATACAGTCCTTCCACACGGATATGTACAGCACTGTCTGTTACAATGGACAAATGTCAACACCATTCCCAATCCACAGTGGAGACAAGCAGGGCTGCATTCTCGCACCAACACTGTTCAGGATATTCTTCTCAGTGCTTCTAGCATATGCCTTCAAGGACAATGAAGATGGTGTCTACCTCCACACGTGATCTGATGGAAAGCTGTTCAACCTTGCAAGACTTTGTGCTAAGACCAAGATCAAACACGTCACCATCAGAGAGGCTCTCTTTGCAGACGACATTGCTCTAGCGACCCACTCAGGCAATGCTCTACAGAGACTGATCAACCTTTTCACTAAAGCTTGTGATGAGTTCGGTCTTACCATCAGCATAAAGAAGACTGAAGTGATGGGACAAGGCATTGACCATCCGCCACGTATCTACCTTGGAAGCCATGAGCTTAACTCAGTCGAGAAATTCCACTACCTTGGGTCCATAATTAGCTCGAATCTCTCACTAGAACCAGAGATTAATGCTAGAATAGGAAAGGCCTCAGCAATCATGTCCAAGCTCCACACCAGAGTATGGTCCAACAACAACCTCACCATTTGTACTAAAATGCAGGTGTACAGAGCTTGCGTCCTGAGCACACGTCTCTACTCCAGTGAAATTTGGACAACCTACTCCGCTCAGGAGAGAAGACTAAACAGCTTCCATCTTCGCTGCCTCAGATGCATCCTCGGCATCAGTTGGCAAAATAAAATTCCAAACACCGATGTGTTTGAGCGCACAGAACTTCCATCTATCTACACACTCCTTAGCCAATGCCGTCTTCGCTGGCTGGGCCATGTATGCCGCATGGATGATGGCAGGATACCTAAAGATCTACTGTATGGTGAGTTGTCAGAAGGCTCTAGATCTCGTGGCTGCCCAAGGCTCCACTTCAAAGACGCCTGCAAGCGTGACTTGAAATCAGCGTACAGTCTTGGGAGAACACTGCTGAGTCCAGAAGTTCTTGGAAAGCTGCCGTTGTGAGCGGGACCAAAGAAGCCGAACTATTACATAGTGTTAACCAAAAGCGAAAGACAGCAGCACGCAAGTCTTCCCGGCAAGATCAGGAACCATCTTTGTACATCTGTCTTTTTTGCCAAAGAGACTACCATTCCCACATTGGCTTGTTTAGCCATGCAAAGAAGTGCTAATCAAGGTGCATCCCATTGTCTCACGAGACAGAAGGTAGCCGACGACGACATGATGACATTGTGTGGGCAGTTTCAAATGGTGTTTAATAGGAGAAAAAAATTATACGATCGCATATAATACAATCAAGAGCTTCTTTTCTGACTCTTCATTTTCCAGTGACATTCGATGGCCTCTTAATGAGAAATACAACATAAACAGTTGAGACAACAAATGCTAGAATGCCTCAAACTTCCAGAATGCAATGCAGCTATGCGACATGTTTATGTCAGACACTTGACTTGGTTCGTTAGCGATCTATGAGATGACAAGAGTGATGACAATGGTGGAGGTATTATCATGAATGTTGAATCTTTGGAACCTGATCTGTTCATGCAGTGTGTTTAGATAAGGATGTGAGAGACAGCTAGAGACAATAAAGTGCTGCTGCATTGCTCTTGTACTGACTAAAACTAAAAGTTTAGAATCTTGGATGTTCCTAAAGATCATACAACCCAAATTCCATAAATTTGGGACACTGTGTAAAATGTAAATAAAAAAAAAACAGAATATGATAATTTGCAAATCATGAAACTCTATATTTAATT
>JAPEKN010000014.1:9569820-9581413 GCA_028877435.1 Cathorops dasycephalus
TTGCCTTTCCGGGGTTTTCTGGAAAAGGAACAAAAAACAAAAATACAGCGAAGTCGAACAACTGAATTGGGGCAAATGATGCAACAAGTAAGCCAAACAGCCAATGCAGAGGAAAAAGTAGGAGTATGGGGTAAAAGGAAAAAAAAATAATAGAGGCATCAGCTAGCTCACAGCATGTTATATAGACTAATTCCTATAGTTTTTAGTATTATGTAACAGAGGACAAATAAATGGAGATACAATACAACACGACACTAGTAATGAGATTTTTTAAATGTGCATTATAGATGACATGGCAGATGAAAGTATAAACACAAATAAGTCAAAACAACAAATAATGCAAAACATACACAGTGAGGAACAACCTATTATTTGATGATAAGTAGGGTTATTTTAATCAATGAAAGTTACTTGTATTTTGTTTAATGAATGAACTGCCAGAGATTTCTTAAATTTTTGGAGTTCCTTCCTGTGGCAAGTCACGTAGAACAACATCACTCAAATTTCATGTTGCCAGACCCATCCTTAATCTGTGTAATTGTGCAGTTAAATATCATAGTATATTTTATGACCATAGATTGGCACATGCCTAGTGCAAAGTTGTTTCCCAGAAAATGTGGCAAAGCATCCTCCAGTATAACCTTTGGTTTTAAAGATATAGCACTCAGAAACACCTCTACACAACTTAGATATTCCTGACCCAGAATTACCCTGTGAACTCCACAAAGGACAAAGTTAGCAACAACCACAAAAGATACCATTTAGAGACACAAAAGCAGATGTTGATTTTCCTATGCCCATTGGTAAGATAAGGCAAGTCAGTGCCTTAGAAAAAAATCATAAAGTGTCAGAAGCTAGTCTCAAAAGCTCACTCTTATCTGAGACCACTAAAGATGTCAGAGGCTATGAACTCCCCATTCAACAGTTTACTTCAGATCATTAAAAAAGTCAATTATTGTGCAGGTTGCTCTCATCTATACCAAGCTAACATTAACACATAAATGGAGGAATAATTGCACTAAATATAAGAGTAAATCCACTGACCTCAGTATCAGAAGTCCAAAAACTCACCTACCTGTGAGATAGCTGAATTCATAACGTTGAATGATGTTTGGTAAATCTACCTTTACTACTGAATCATAAACTACACTGTCTCACTAAACATCAAATTTATACCATAAAGTTAACTACTATGCATGATGATAATAATGAAGATGAACATTACCACATACTACATGGCAATGAATGTTACATAAAAGGAAACAAAGATATGAGATTTCTAGTTGTAATTTATATTATATTCAGAAAGGAATAAGAATAGAAAAGAACACACAGACAATCATGATGTGAAAATGTGTGCACTTACTTTTCTATCTTATCCTGTATGTCTTTCTTTACTCTAAAGAGAGAGAGAGAGAGAGAGAGAGAGAGAGAGAGAGAGAGAGAGAATTAACTTTATGCTTACTGTTTTGGACTACAACAGTGTGGAAAATTCAAAATCACTTTAGCTAAGCAGTCCTGTGGTACCTCTTAACTATATGCTAGGTTAGGTTAGGAAGCCCCTCACAGAGCAGACCCTTACATTTTAATACCCACAATAAACAGTAAAGAGAAAGGGAAAAGATAGAGCAGTTTCTTCAACAAAAATTCTACTTGCTGTGATTGTGTTGCAGTAAAATTTTGTACCTGCATTCGCATTCAGTGTGTTCTGCAAAACTCATTGGATAGTTGTGTTTGATGCGTAGGGGTTTTAATTTTTGCACCTATAAACAAAACAAAACAAAACACACCATGACACAGCCAAAATGGTACATACAATAGGCTTGACATTTCATGTCCATGAGAACTTTGTCCTAATAACAGCAATGAAAAGTGATAGCTCAAGTATCATAGAATTTATTGTAATAGTCTGTGTATGTTTAAAAATAGTAGGAGAGAAATCTGTTTGAATGGTACCTAAACTAGAGCTTTATAATACATTCATAAGGATTTTATATAGCATATTATAAGCAATACTGGAGGATTTATGCAAAGCTAATGTCAAAACTGGTGGGATGACAAAAGTCTTATGAAGTGCATTGCTGTGTTTTACATGAAAGAAAGAACAGAGAGGGATCCTCGATTATCATTTAGGTCAAAGGACTTTCTTAGGATTTTTTCTTTTCATTATGTTGTTCAAGAAGAGATGTTTTATAAGTGTAGTCATGTAATACATACAGCATTAAATTAAATGGTCTTAAAGTGCCAAAATTGCTAACAAAACATTATTTGGGAATTTTTTAACCACCAAATAAACTACTGTATGTTGGTGAATGAGATGGCTCCATGCTAACAGCATAAATTATAAACAGCGCTGTACTTTTTCCAACCAGAGACCACAGCCACGCCTTCTTGATTTCTACTGGCTCACACATAAAACTGAGGTCAAAGTTTACCTACATAAAATTGGGGCAAAGTAACTTTCCCCTTCATGTGAACTGACAAACTTTATTTGCTTTGATTTGCTGACTGATGCGTTTGCTGAAAAAGCAGACGTGGTGTCTTGTACCACAGTAGCTAGACATTAAAAACTATAACTTCTAGGGTCAAAATGTAGCTGTTGGCAACTCTGTTTTATGAAATATTTTGAACCTTTGTACTATGAAACATGAAATAAACCACATATTATGTCAAGGGCTTGTCAACAAGCCAAAGTATTTTAAATGCCTTCAAATTGAAGTGGTAATCAAATTTGCATTTATGACACTGTCATGATGCATGATGTTTACATTTTACAAATTGCAAAATGCTGAAAGTGAAAACATACAAAATGCAAAATACAAATTTATTTTACAGTAATCAGCAATCAGTCAACCAATGATTATAATTAAGGGCTGTTCTCTCTTCACGCTTTCCTACAAAGTCACTCAAAGACTCGGTCGAGGCGCAAACAGAACATAGAAGGCTAAGTGAGAACAGTAACGAGAAACAGTCCAAAGAATCAAGAAACCAGGAAAACAAGAACACAGGAAGAAAGGCTAGGTAATGCATACTTAATGAAGTGTAATACTTTGCCCTGCACTAACATCAGCACAGTCCTTAAATAGGACTTAGATAACACATAGTTCTATAATTGAGTTCAGGTGCGCCTTGTTCACGACGCACGTGCTGGAGTCTACTCAGCACGTGTGCAGCCTGAGGCATGCCTTCAGGTGCACACGCCACAGCGTGCAGGACTGACAGAGCCCCCTCCCAAAGAGCTCCATCCAGGAGCGAAAATCCATCCTACTCGGCCCCGATGGGGGTTCAGGCTCAGGCTCAGGCCATGACTTGGGTTCTTGGCTAGGAGTGGGCTTGAGCTGGGGACTTGACTTGGAACCTGGGCCAGGATCATGCTCAGACTCTGGACCTGACTTGAATCTTGGACTAGGCTCGGATCCAGGACTGAAGGTGGCCTCAAACTCTGGGCTGGATTCGAGCCCTGGAGAGGAGTTGAGCTTTGGGCTGGACTCTAGCTCCAGCTCAGGAGATGACTCAGGCTTGCGCTCTGGATCTGGCTTGGACTCGGGACTGGACTCAAGCTCTGGAGACGATTTGAGCTTAGGCGACAACTCTGACTCCAGCTCAGGAGATGACTCAGGGTGGAGTTCTGGAACTGGCTTGGACGTATGGCTGGACTTGAGCTCTGGAGATGACTCGAGCTGGAGTTCCAGAACTGTTTTGGACACAGGGCTGGAAGTGTGCTCGAGCTTCGAAGATGACTTGTGCTCTGGCTCCAGCTCAGGAGATGACTCAAGCTGGAGTTCTGGAACTGATTTGAATGTAGGGCTGGGCTTGAGCTCAGGAGATGACTCGAGTTCTGAACTTGGCTTGGACTGTGGACTTGGCTCTCTTTCGGACTGTGGACTTGGCTCAGGTACAGGCTCGAGCTCTGTCAGCGCACTGATTTGGTCTGGGTTAGGACCTGGTGATGGGACCACGTAGACATCTTCCTGGCTGGGTGAGACAGAGGTCATTCTGCCATCCTCAAACACAGGTTCAGGAACAGACTCCAGTTCTGGCCTTAATTCTAGCACCGGCACTGAAGCTGGCACAGATGCCGACTCTGGGACTGACTCTGATGTAGGTTCTGATGCCAGTTCTGGCACTGGCTCTGGAGTAGACTCTGATACAGGCTCTGACACTGGCTCTGGCACTGGAGTAGGCCCTGATTCAGGCTCTGGCGCTGGCTTTGGCGTAGGCACTGACGCAGGCTCTGGCTACAACTCTGGCACAGGAACAGACACTGGTGCTGACTCTGGCTCCACCTCTGGCACAGGAACAGACACTGGCACTGACTCTGGCTTTGCCTCTCGCACTGGCGCTGACACAGGAACAAACATTGACACTAGCATGGATGCTGGCACTGGCTCAGGCATGGATTCTGATACAGACACAGGTTCAGGCATTAATTCAGGTGCTGGTTCTAGCTGAGAAACCAACTCAAAGGAGACAGCCTCCAAGAGGGGCTCAGGAACAGCCTCCTCTGCTGTCTCTACATCATCCACTACGGAGAGCTCTGAAGCGACGGCCTCCTCAGCTGAGTCAGCCACTGGAGGGAGCTCTGGAGTGACGACCTCCTCAGCTGGGTTGGCCACTGGCATGATTGCCCTCCCCAAAAATTTTCATGGGGTTCCTCCTTTTCTAAGGATTCAAAAATGAACTTGAGCATGGCAAAGAAAGTCTGTGAACTTCGAAGACATGGGTGCTCAACATGAATCAGGTAATCCATCCATCTGCATGCTTGTCCAGCAATAAATGTTAATATGAAGCTTACCCAGATGGGTTTGGGTGGGTTGGGCTCTTGGAGGTCCTCAGAAGAAGTCACACTGTAGCTTGAATCCCATAGGGATTATGTTCTCTGAATACCTGCTGCACACCAAATTTCCTTTCTTAAAGGATAATAAATCTGTAACTTGAACTTGAATAGGGTGATATATTCCATAGTAGATTGCCAAGGGGCTCCAGTCAGTCTTCAATCGAAAATACGAAGCGAGGGGCTGAGACAGGGAAACCCAGAAGTGGCATGGGATTGTGTACTAATACGCTTCTGCTACATTCATTGTATGGCGAAGTATTCTGTCAGGTATGCGAGGGAGGTGGATGTATGTGCAGAAGTGTTCAGTTTAACACAATGCATTGTGATGGTCATGAAGCGACCGCATAGAGAAGCCCTCCATAGAGACTGTTCTACACACAAATGCACACACACAGACATTCGCGTACACACACATAAGCCCATACTTGTACATGGACTTTTACATTCGTGTTCACATATAACATTTTCGAGCGAACATTGGACTGGTGCTTTAACAAATGCAATGTTATAGAAAGAAACATGCAAGACTATTTTATTATGCTGTGGACATTTATTGTGCTTAAGTAGAGGCACAAACTTGAGTGCAAAATAAATGTTTTTGAGCATAAAATGATTACCATTTGGGCGGTTAATGTTTGTTGCGGTTTTCAGTCTGGCAGCATCTGTCCGGCAGCAAAAGGGTGCCGGCAGGAAATGATGTAGTATTTATTTGGTTCCGGGCCTAATTGGGTTAGTTCATCCTGGTTGTGGCCATGGGGATGACAGAGGCGGCCTTGATCAAACCACTTCTGTATTGTCTTTTCATGTGCTATTAGGATGGCATGTCATTGTATTTATTTAGTAAATCTGCTTGTTTGCATGTATAAGAACTTGTGATTTTGTCTCAGAGTCTCTCTTGTTGTTTAGGTGTTAATTGATTATGTGTTCACTGTTGTTTGTAAATTGTGCTGGCCACCTGCTATATGTTTACTTGTTTAGTCTCATGTCTGGGTCTTGATTGTGTGAGCACCGAGACTCTGTGAGTGTTACAATTAATCCTCTGCATTTTAGAGGTTAGCTGATTCTGAATTTGGCAGTATTTTGTATGTTTCCTGACTTTTGAATTTTTCTGAATTTTGATTCTTTTTTTTTCTTTTTTGTAATTTTACTTATTGATTTGAATTTTGCTTATGGACACTTATTGCTTGATTTATCTTTTTTTTAAGCTTGACATTAAATTATATTGTCCATTTTCACATTGACTGATTTTTTTTTGTGGCCAAATCCACTCCCGTTCAACAGTGTCTGTTCAGCTACCTTCACAACTGATGTCAGAAGTGGGATGACCATTAGAGGATAGTAGTGAGTTTTTCTTTTTTCTCCTTTTTTTTTTTGTGTTGGTGAATTTTCAGCATTTCTCTCCTGTGCTGTCACTGGCTTGCCCTGTTGTGGATACTATGCCGCCAAAGAAACCCACCAATATGGAGAAGAAATCTGGCCCTTAAGAGACTGGTTCAGTGGGAGGTGAAGATGAAGATGGTACTGAACCAAAATTGGCCCGTGTGGCTGAAGATACTTCCCTGCCGGAGCTGCAGGACATGTTCTGTACGCACATGGCATTGCAGCAGGCACGAGATGCTCAGCTGGAGCAAGAAGCAGCACATCAGGAGACTCAGTGGAAGATGTTGCAACATCAGTTTAGACTCCTACAGTGGGAGGTACATGTCAGGACCACACAAGACCCTGGGGCTGCTGCTAATGCCGCTGGTGGATTCAAGGCACCAGAGAGAATGTCAGCCATGGGTAGCCGTCCATCACCACCAGCTTGTGCACCTCGGGCAAGTAGCCAAGCTAGAGCTCAGATAGAGAGGGAACCTAGACTGCAACGTCTGAGTGAGACTGACAATGTTGAACACTATTTAGTGACGTTTGAAAGAATTGCGGTGGCGTGTCAGTGGCTGACAACTGACTGGGCAGTTAGACTAGCACCCCTCCTGACAGGCAAGGCTAGGGCTGCTTCTGTCATTATGGACCAGGATGATGCCCTCAGTAATGCACTGTTGAAAGAGGCCATCTTGGAGAAGTATGATATCAACCAGGAAACTTACCAGCTGCAGTTCTGAGGAGCAGAGGTGGGCGAAGAGGAGACCCCAAAAGATCTGTATGTCTGTCTGCGCAATCTGTACCAGAGATGGGTTCAGCCACAATGATGCACCAAAGAGGAGATCGGGGAGATGATCATTCTAGAACAATTCCTGCATTTGGTCTCTCCAGAACTTCAGGTGTGGATTAAGGAATGTAACTCTACATCTGCTGTTGATGCTGCTGCTCTGCCAGATGTCTTTGTGGCAGCCCAACAGAAAGCCCAGCCTTGGATGTATGCTCAGTGGAGAGGGGTTAGAGATTCCAACAGACCCCCCTGGCAGCCTCTACATTCCAAGAAGACCAGCACTGAGGGTAAGTCTGTGGCTGATAGGAGTGGTCCATTTAAACAGAGCCCTGTATTGAAGATTAGTGGCCCCAAACCACCTGTGTGTTATCAGTGTGGACAGGAAGGTCATATAAAACCAAAATGCCCCAATAATCCATCCAATTAATCTTGTATATGTACGTACAGTACCTAGGTCTAGTTCCCCAAAGAAGCCTGTAGCTCTCCATTGTCATACTGTAGTCCTGAATGGGTGGGAGGTTAGGGCACTGGTAGATACTGGCAGTATGCAGTCCTTAGTGTCTTCTGACTTGGTCCCAATACAACTAAGGAACTACTCTGTGATAACCCAACTGAAGTGTGTTCATGGAGAGGAGCAAATGTATCCAACCACCAGTGTGTATGTGCAGGTTTTGGGACAGACTTACTTACTTGAGGTTGGGGTGGTGGATAACTTGTCATATCAGATTATTTTTGGCCAGGATTTTCCTCTTTTGCTTGATTTAGTACCTGGGGGTGGTGAGTGTAATATGACAGTGATGAGGGCCATGGCCAAGAAGAGTGAGGAAGAAGTATCGCTTTCTGTATTTCCTTTTTATAATGCAGACATTGATGCTCAGCCTGGGAAGACCATGAAGACAAAAGGACAGAGGAGATGGGAGAAGTTTCAATTTGGGGTGGCTCAGGGTCAAGAGGAGGTTTGTCCAGAACTGTTGGAGGTCCCTTTGGAGATTCCTCAAGATATGGGCTTAATGCAACAGCAGGACTCAGCCACTGGCCCCTTATATCATCAGGCTCAGGCGGAGCAGCTCAGTAGTGATGGGGGAGAGACTTCTAGACAGGGGTTTGCCATTAAGAATGGGGTGCTGTTTAAAGTGGGAGGGGCAGAGGCAAGGATGGTGGTCCCTCAGAAAGTTAGGGGGGTAGTCCTTGACCTAAGCTATTCTATTCCATGGGGAGGCCATTTGGGCAGACAGAAGACGATCTCCCGAGTCAGCCGCTATGTTTACTGGCCAAATATGGCCAAAGACATTGTTGAGTTTTGTCAAACATGTCCAGAGTGCCAGAAAACTGCCAGCAGATGTCCCCCAGAGGTCCCTTTAGAGCCTTTTCCTGTAGTAGGGACACCTTTTGAGCAGGTGGGGATGGATGTGGTAGGCCCCCTTGAGTGCAGTAAAGCGGGGAACAGGTTTATGTTGGTCATCACAGATTACACCACTAGGTACCCTGATGTTTTTGCTTTGAAAGCAGTGAAGGCCACCTACTCTTTAGGACCTGCACTCTAGCCACCTGTCTTGTACAGTTGTTTTAAAGGGTGGGGTTTCCTAGGGCTATAATTACTGTTCAGGGGTCTAACTTTATGTCCAAGCTTCTTAAGCAGGCCTACTGGTTGTTAGGGATAAAGGGCATATGGACTACACCCTACCATCCACAGACCGATGGTCTGACCGAGCGGTTTAACCAGACTCTCAAGCAGATGTTACAGAAGTTTGTCAGTGAAACCTGTGCAGACTGGGACAACTGGCTCCCCTATCTTCTTTTTGCATACCACGAGGACCCTCAAGCTTCAACTGGATTTTCATCTTTTGAGTTGTTGTACAGCCATGACGTGCGGGAACCCCTGGTGTTATTAAAAGAGACCTGGATGCAAGATGAGGACCTGCCACAGCTACAGAATATCTTCTCTTATGTTTTGCAGATGAGAGAAAGGCTGAAGAGTATGGAAGAACTGGCGCAACAGAACCTCAAACAGGCCCACCTGCGCCAAAAGTCCTATTATGACCAGAGAGCCCATTCTCAGAGTTTTGCAGAAGGCGACAAGGTGCTGGTGATGTTGCCAAGTGATCCAAGCAAATTGCTGACAAAATGACCCTTTTCAGGTCACTCGCAAGCTGGGGTCTACAACTTATGAGGTCGTTAAGCCGGGGCAGAAGCACCCAAGACGGGTCTTACATGTCAACCTTCTGAAACAGTGGCGGGAAAGACCAGGTTTGGCTGCTGAGGTGTTTATGACCCGACATGTGCCAGAGGAGGATGAGGGAGAGGAGCAGTACCTACCTTTACCACCAGAGGGTGCCCTTGACCTCAGCCATCTCTCCTGTGCTCAGCGAGTGGACATTAACCGTCTCTGTGGCCCAGCCCTGTTTAAGGAGCAGCCAGGGCACACCACGCTGGTAACCCACCACATCACCCTGTGTGAGAGTGCAGCACCTCAATGCATGAGCTATTGCATTCCTGAATGGAATCTTGCTGGATCGAGGAAGGAGGTCGACCAGATGCTGGCCATGGGTATCATTGAAAGATCGAAGAGTGAATGGTGCAGTCCAGTAGTGTTGGTACCCAAGAAAGATGGGACCCTCCGGTTCTGCATTGACTTCAGGCACCTAAATTCGGTCTCTAAATTCGACCCGTATCCAACCCCCTGAATTGATGACCTCGTTGACTCTTTAGGACCTGCAAATTGGGCAACCACTTTGGACCTTGCAAAAGGTTATTGGCAGGTACCCCTTAGTGATGCTGCCAAGGAGCTGACTGCGTTCCGGACACCCTGGGGTCTCTTTCATTTCTCTAAAATGCCATTTGGGCTACATGGGGCCCCCACTACATTTCAGAGATTAATGGACCAGGTGTTGGCTGGCACTAATGGCTATGCGGCGGCATATCTCAATGATGTTATTGTATACAGCTCATCATGGGAAGACCATGTCCGGCATGTGAAAGATGTTCTGGGCAGGATTGAGTCTGCAGGCCTTACCATCAACCCTGCCAAACATGCCATTGCCAAGAGGGAGGCTGAATACCTGGGCTATGTGATTGGTGGGGATATCATCAAGCCACAGGTGCAGAAGCTTGAAGCTATCCAGAAATGTCCTTTGCCTCAGACTAAGACTCAGGTGCGGTCATTCCTGGGCATGGCTGGATGGTACAGAAGATTTGTGCCCAACATTTCTGTTAGGGCAGCTGCCCTTACAGATTTGATACGTAAGAATTCTCCAGTCCAGGTGCAGTGGTCTGAAGAGGCCAGGAAGACTTTTGAGGACATACAGAATGTGCTGTGTAATGAGCCTGTATTGTACTGTCCTAATTTCAGAGGACAATTTGTGTTGCAGACAGATGCATCTGACACAGGTATAGGTGCGGTGCTTCTCCAGGGTGAACCAGACTAGAGGCATCCAGTGGCGTACATCAGCCGCAAACTGTATCCAAGGGAGACCCGATACTCGATGATTGAGAAGGAGTGCCTTGCGGTGAAATGGGCCTTTGATGCCTTCAGGTACTACCTCCTGGGCCACGAGTTCCTCCTGGAGACAGATCATCAGCCTCTGCAATGGATGGACCAAATGCAGGATTCCAATGCATGGATTACCCACTGGTACCTGTCCATGCAGCCATACTGCTTTACCATCAGCCATATCTCTGGGCAGAGCAATGCTACTGCTGACTTTCTCTCCCACCTGCTGACGTGAGATCTGAGGTGCGGGGGTATATGACGGTCATGAAGTGACCGCACAGAGAAGCCCTCCATAGAGACTGTTCTACATGCAAATGTGCACACACAGACGTTCGCGTACACACACATAAGCCCATACTCAGACATGGACTTTTACATTCGCGTTCACATATAACACTATTGAGTGAACATTGGACTGGTGCTTTAACAAATGCAATGTTATAGAAAGAAACATACAAGATTACTTTATTATGCTGTGGACTTTTATTGTGTTTAAGTAGGGGCACAAACTTGAGCGCAAAAGAAATGTTTTTGACTATAAAATGATTACCGTTTGGGTGGTTAATGTTTGTTACGGTTTTCGGTCTGGCAGCATCTGTCCGGCAGCAAAAGGGTGCCGGCAGGAAACGATGTAGTATTTATTTGGTTCCGGGCCTAATTGGGCTAGTTCATCCTGGTTGTGGCCATGGGGATGACAGAGGCAGCCTTGATCAAACCACCTCTGTATTGTCTTTTCATGTGTTATTAGGATGGAATGTCTTTGTATTTATTTAGTAAATCTGCTTGTTTGCATGAATAAGAACTTGTGCTTTTGTCTCAGAGTCTCTCTTGTTGTTTATGTGTTAATTGATTGTGTTCACTGCTGTTTGTAAATGGTGCTGGCCACCTGCAATATGTTTGCTTGTTTAGTCTCATGTCTTGGGTCTTGATTGTTATGTTGCGTGTGAGCACCGAGGCTCTGTGAGTGTTACAATTATTCCTCTGCATTTTAGAGGTTAGCAGATTCTGAATTTGGCAGTATTTTGTATGTTTCCTGATGTTTGAATTTTTCTGAATTTTGATTCTTTTTTTTTTTATTTTTTGTAATTTTACTTATTGATTTGAATTTTGCTTATGG
>JAPEKN010000014.1:41771730-41783130 GCA_028877435.1 Cathorops dasycephalus
CAAGCCAAGTCTATGTTAGGAAGCAACCATGAGAAGAATATGTTTCTTTTGTGGGTCACCATGTTCAAAGGCCCGAGCCCCACTTTTATAATAGCTGAATCAAAAAATGTCAGCACATAGTGTTATCTTGAATAACCATGGCTGAATTGCCCTTTAGGAGATATCTGATCAAATTAGAAGAAGATTAGAAATAACGGGTGTGGAATTACAAGATCACATAAAACGTATTATCAGAACGACTCGTTCAGCAGTCTATTGGGATTAAAAGCTACTCCTAGTTCGAGATACTTGGCGTTGTGAATAAACAAGCAATAATGGTCAGGTATCGCCAAGAGATCAGGCTTTACAACTCAAATGTGCCATATTGATAGTCTTTCTAGTAGAAACAAAAAAATGCGTACTGATGAAGTGGCTCCATCCAGGAGTACAACACCACTTTGCACTTTCACACGCTCCTCAACAAAAATGGAACTCTTTCTCAAATCACACATTACTTTTACTATCAGGACTGTATGAGGGAAATTTTGTCCTGAAGTTGTTGTATTCCCTGCCCAAGACCACACCCAATGAACAGAAGTATAAACTCCAAGCTCTGACAAGCTTGACATGGTGAGCCAAGATGAGAAAGCGGTTAAACAGGTCACAGAAAACAACAAAAACTCTTGGCGAGGATGAATTAGCACAGTGACTTCAAAAAAGTCTCCAAAAATAAGATGTTATGTACGAACATGAGGTTACCACAATTCCCTAAATACCTATTTACAGGTGTAGGTTTAATATTCTTTCCTCATAAAACCAGCATGTCTTCAAGGCAGAACTGTCAACACAAGAGATGAATCCAGCCAGGTATCTTCTCTTGTGAAATTTAACATGCTGCCACAGAACTAGTCACAGAGCTAGTTTTCGGGTTGGTTATGGCATAATTTCCTCAAACGGGCTTTTAAAATTATCCAAATAAATGTGCCCAATAAGACACAATTCTCTCTCCCCGCCCAAAAAAAAGTGGATTTGTCATGTCTCCTTTGGTTCACAAAACAGATCAGCTCAGAAACTGTACTGTCACTGGTAATAAACAGGCTATTACGTTATCTTTAGGAGGGCAAAAGGTAAAGGAAAAACAGCAGTGTTGTTCAATACACTGTATTGTACATATAATTTAGCTCACATGACAGGCAACACTGTTAGCAAGGCAAGGCAACCTGTGCTTTTTTTTTTTCTTCCCCCAGTCAGTATACTGGTAACTCAGTTTATACACACGCACACAATGAGATGCCATTTTAATACATATATAGATTTTTTTTTTTATGGTGAATAAGTACAGTTCCCCCTGCATATTCAAGATAGCACTGCTGATGTTGGACAACTAAACAAGTTGGGAAATTTTTTACAAGATCAAAATTCTCTCCCATTATGTTGCAGACACAAATACCATTGCTTATTTTCACCCTTGCAAAACTCCCCAAGCAAGGAAATCTGAGTTTGAAAGGAGAACATATTTCTAGAAAGACAGTGAACAAAATTTAACACCATGCTTTGTGCCTTTTGCATGTTTAAAGAAGATAAAATCTCAGGCTTTATGTACACAAACACTTTCTAATTTTCCTTTGCTCAAAACAAGAACATCACAGATGCCCTTTGTGTTTGACTTACATGTTAGAGTAGAGTATCACTTTATTTCTGTATAACAGACATGAATCCGTGTCTAACAAAAGAGGCCAAAACCACTGCATTACATAAAATCACGAGGGCCTGACTTAGCCTGTGAAATTGTGAAACCGTGCAGTAAAAGATGTACCCACTGACTTCATTGTATACTGGTAATAATAGCACTTCCTGTATGTTTGTAGCATACACTGAGTTTCCTGATGGAGAAGCACACAATGAAGTGTTTCAGTGGGAAATTTCCCTCACCACACCTACAGAAATGACTAAAAGTGAATTAAAAAAAAAAAAATTGACAAAGCATAAATAAAAACAGTGTGATGCTGACATAACAGTCCTAGCAGCCTGAAACTAATCGGTTTGTCTCAAAGCTCAATATTTTTGCGCACACTAAACCAAGCTAGGACAGATTCTGCTATATCACCTCAGTTGTATAGAGGATGTCCTCTACAATAGAATAAATAGAAAGAAAGCACAACTTTATTCAATCACACACTTGTGAAATTCCTCTCTGCATTTAACCCATCTGAAGCAGTGAACACACACATGCACACACACGTAAGCAAGGAGCACACACACATACTCAGAGCAGTGGGCAGCCATGCTAACAGCACTTGGAGAGCAGTTGGGAGTTGTTCTGTAAAACGTAATATAGCGAGGTCTATTGTTGGGTTTCCCCCGGACCTGTTGGTATGTAACACAGGCCTGTGTCGGAAATAAACATGCTTGCAATGTACTGACTGGTTGTCCGTCTCATCTTTGTTAACATAACATGGTGTCAGAAGAAAAATGGAAAAGTAAAAGGATGAGGAAAGATGAACTAAACCTGTAAAGTGTTGGAAAAAAACAAAACAAAAACAAGATGACAGAAAATGGCAGAGATATGGATGAACGAGCAACGCCGCCACAGCTCGCGCCGCCAGGCAAGTTCAGTTTTGCCAGTACAAAAGAATGGCAGAGATGGATGAGGCGTTTTGAACGGTACAGGATAGCATCGGGGCTAGACAAGCAATCCCAGGAGTTTCAGGTGAATGCTTTTATGTATGCCGCCGGCGATGACACTGAAGATATCCTGAATGTATTACCACTGACTGAGGCGCAGAAACTGTCATATCAAGCAGTAACAGAGGCTTTCACTGCACACTGTGTAAGCAAGAGGAACGTCATCTTTGAAAGAGCGTGCTTCAACAGGAGGAACCAAGAGCCCGGTGAGAGTGTTGAATCTTTCATAATGGCAGTGCACATACTGGCGGAATATTGTGAGTTTGGAGCCCTGAGAGAGCAGCTTATAAGGGACAGAATTGTGGTCGGCATACGAGATGCTAAGTTGTCAGAAAGCTTACAGTTGGATGCAGATCTGACATTAGAAAAAGCTATGACGAGTGAGACAGAGTGCAGCAGTGAAAAAACAACAGCCAGTGCTGTGTGGGACAGAACAGACTGCAGGACATGTTGAGACAATACAAAAAAGGAGCACCAGGGGGCAACAGGCAGTGAAAGAGAAAACGAACACACAGTCATCTGGATGCAGCAGGTGTGGACAGGTGAGGAAACATCTGTGGAAGGACTGCCCAGCTCATGAGGCTGGGTGCAGGAGGTGCCATAAGAAAGGACACTTTGCAAAGAAATGCAGGTCTACAAGTGGTGTCCATGAAATCTCCCTGGCACAAATAGAGGGTCAAGACGAGGAAGGCTTTGCTTTTTGGGGGGAGATGTGCTCAGAGGAAAGTGATGAGTGGGAAGAAAAGCTGCAGTTGAATAGAGAATCGACTGTTTTCAAACTGGACTGTGGCACAACTGTTACAGCAATCCGCAGCATGTTCTCCATTAAAAAGCATGGGACTCTGCAGCCACCAGGTATAGTGCTGTATGGACCAGGAAACCACAGACTGGAGGTAAAAGGGTGATTTAAAGGGAAGCTATGCTTTGAAAGGAGAGCAACTGAGCAACACATTTATGTAGTTGAGGGACTGTGTAAGCCACTGCTAGGTCTTCCCTGCATTAAAAGCTCTCACTCTCATTCAGCGGGTCTATGCAGTGCAAGCCCAGAAGGAGGACTTTAAAACTCAGTACCCCACAGTATTTTCCAGCTTAGGGAAATTAAAGGAGCTGTACAAAATCGAGTTGGAACCCGGAGCGGTGCCATATGCCCTGTCGTCCCCGCGGCGAGTGCCCCTGCCGATGCGGGAAAAAGTATGAGCAGAGCTGAAATGCATGGAGGACATGGGGGTGATTTCCAAAGTGATCCAACCCACACCCTGGTGTGCTGGCTTGGTCATGGCACCCAAGGCACAGCCGGGGAAGATTCGGCTGTGTGTGGACCTAACTCACCTGAACAAGTGGGTGCGGCGAGAGAGACACATCCTCCCAGCAGTAGACCACACCCTAGCCATGCTGACCGGGGCGAAAGTGTTTATGAAGCTGGACACCACCTCTGGTTTCTGGCAAATCCCATTGTCAGAGGAGAGCTCACTCCTCACAACTTTCAGTACCCCATTTGGGCGATATGCATTCAAACGCCTATCGTTCGGGATTTCCTCAGCTCCAGAGCATTTCCAGTGTCACATGTCACAGATGCTGGAGGGCTGCGAGGGGGTTGTGTGTCATGCTGATGACATAGTCGTGTATGGAGAGGACATGCAGCAACACAACGAGAGACTGCACCAGGTCCTGAACAGGATGAGAGAAGAGGGGCTGATGCTGAATGAGAAATGTGAGTTCACTAAAGACAACATCATGTTCGTGGGGCACCGGGTCACAGCAGATGGGGTGACACCGGATCCAAGGTCAAAGCGATCATGGAAATGCCAGAACCAGCTGGAGTTGAAGGGGTGAGGAGAGTGATGGGAATGGCCAACTACTTGGGCAAGATTTACCCCACCTTGCCTCATACACCCGCCCGATAAAAGATCTGCTCAGTGAAAAGACTGAGTGGTGCTGGGAAGCACCACAGAGAGAGAGGCATTTCAGAGACTGAAAGCTGAACTGAGCTCACCACGAGTGCTGGCCCCATACTCACCAACAGCAGAGACATGCGTATTGGCTGATGCTTCATCTTATGGCCTAGGAGGAGTCCTGAGCCAACAGCAGACAGATAGAAAATGGAGGCCGACAGTGTTCATCTCCAGAGGTATGTCTGAGGTGGAAAAGCATTACGCACAGATCGAGAAAGAGGCTTTGGCGGCCATGTGGGCTTGTGAACGCTTGTCACCATATCTGCTGGGACTGAAGTTCAAGTTAGAAATGGATCACAAGCCTCTGGTGCCACTGCTGAGCACGAAAGCACTGGATGAGCTCCCTCCGAGAATACTAAGGTTCCAGTTGAGGCTGATGAAGTTCACATTCAACATTGTGCACGTGCCCAGAAAACAACTGATAACAGCGGACACATTATCAAGAGCCCCTGTGAAACACACATTTACACAGGAGGAAAGGGACAATGAGGCAGACGTCAAAGTGTTTGTGGATGCAGTCATACAAAGCATCCCTGCTACTGAAGCAAGATTGAAAGTGATTCAAGAAAAGCAAAAAGCCAAACTTGTCTGTGCAAAGCTCATCAAATACTGTCAAACTGAGTGGCCGGAGAGACATGCACTGCTGCCAGATCTGGCCCCATACTGGCCAGAAAGAGAAACCCTGACCATGGCAGGTGAGCTGCTTCTCAGAGGCCAGAGATCATGATTCCCCACTGCATGAGACAAGAAATCCTTCACGACCTCCACAATGGCCACCAGGGTATTGTTAAGTGCAGGGCAAGGGCACGGCAGCCTGTCTGGTGGCCAGGACTGTCTGTCCATATCAGTCAGCTCGTGGAGAACTGTAACACATGTTCACAGCACAGGGCAGAGCACAGAGAGCCTATGCTGACCATGCCTGTACAAGAGAGGCCCTTGCAAAGAGTGGGCACTGACTTATTCTTCTGGGAGAAAAAGACTTACCTTCTTATAGTGGACTATTTCTCACGCTACATTGAAGTAGCCCACCTCAACATAGCCTCTGTCAACACTGTCATTGCAGCTTTGAAAGATGTATTCAGCCACTACGGAGTACCTGAGACAGTCATGTCGGATAACGGCCCGCAATACAGCTGTGAACTCTTCAAAGCCTTTGCCATAGAGTACAGGTTCACACATATTACCAGCAGCCCAAGATACCCGCAGGCGAACGGAGAAGCTGAGCGGGCGGTGGCTATGGTAAAAGGACTGCAGAAAGGAGGAGGTGAGAAGCTAAAGGCTTTGATGACATATCAGGCCACACCACTGGAAAGTGGTTTCTCCCCTGCACAACTCCTCATGGGGAGACAGCTGTGAACAACCATACCGCAGCTCCCGACAACCCTTCTCCCCCAATGGCCGAACATTAGAGGATTCATGAAGTCTGAAAAGAGGGCTAAAGAGAACCAAGAACATAAATACAACCTGAGATACAGAGCCCGCCCCTTACCACCACTGCAGTCTGGTCAAAATGTGTGGCTCCCAAGAGAAGAGAGACAAGGGACTGTCATTCAACAGGCCACAACACCCAGGTACTACACTATACACACCGAGGAAGGACAATTGAGGAGAAACTGCACACACATGCGCACACTACACCAGCTACAACCACAGACAACTCCAGAGATACCTGTAGCAGCCTCAGAAATAGATAACACTGAAACACACACTCACATCACCAGAGAGACAGATACCCCAAAACACACTGACACAACCAGCACGTCATATGTGACAACTTCAGGCAGAGTGTCATGCCCTCCACAGTGCCTGAACTTGTAAAATGAGACTGTTTGACAAACAAAAATGCAGTCTCTCAGTGTTCTGTGATATGTTCTATTCAGTAACATGTTCTGAATATTCAGGTCAATCTGAGTTATTTCTGAGAGGTTTCGACAAGATCACTTGATTTGTTTGGTTATTAGAAGGGGGTTTACTTAAAAGGGGAGGTGTTCTGTAAAACGTAATATAGCAGGGCCTATTGTTGGGTTTCCCCCGGACCTGTTGGTATGTAACACATGCCTGTGTCGGAAGTAAACATGCTTGCAACGTACTGACTGGTTGTCTGTCTCATCTTTGTTAACATACATCCAAGGTTAACATCACAGGAGGAATTCTCCAATGTATTCTTGCCCCTCCCTGGTGGCACTAACCTCATAGAATACCACATTGAGACTCCCCCAGGTGTGATGGCACACAGCCACCCGAATCAGCTCCCCGAACACAAGAAAAATGTGGTTCGGAATGAACTTCAGGCTATGCTTAGGGAGTGATTGAGGAGTCACAGAGCGACCACCAGGCTGGGTCAGTCCGGTTCTGTGTGGACTATAGAAAAGTCAACATGGTCTAAATTTGACATATATAGCTGATATGCTGCATTGATGAACTGCTCAATCAGTTAGGCGTGGCTCGCTTTTACTTGACACTGGATTTGACAAAGGAATACTGGCAGATCCCCTTGACTCCATTATCCTGTGAGAAAATGGACTTTTCCACACTGTTTGGCTTACACCAATTTGGTACCCTTCCTTGCGGGTTGTTTGGGGCTCTGGCAGCATTTCAGCATCTCATGGACCAAATTCTTCATCTCCACAGTGCATATGCTGCAGCCTACTTGGATGACAATCATTTATAGTAATGATTGGGAGTAGCACCCACAACATCTGAGGGCAGTTCTGAGGTTGCTGAGGCACGCTGGGCTCACAGTAAATCCGAAAAGTGTGCAATTGGATGGGTGGAAATACGGTATCTGGGCTTCCACTTGGGTCATGGACAGGTGCATCCCCAAATTGATAAGACTGCAGTGATTGCATCCTGCCTGCAACCTAAGACTAAAAAGGCGGTGAGGCAGTTCCTGGGGCTGGCTGGCTATTATAGGCAGTTTGTGTGTGTTTATTTGGTGAAGACTCACTGAAAAGTGTGTACAAATAAAAGAACTCCCCTGTTCTGAAGCCTGCTTACCATTCCTCTGTTTCCCAATCAGAGATCTGTCATACTCCATTTCCCTAATTCTCCATTCTGGATTTTTTTTTTCCTGGTGGCTGCTCCCCTTCTTCTAGTGCTTCACATTCAAGATTACAGACCTTTCTTCTTCACTTCTGTGCATGTGACTCTGCTTTTTGGGTCGAGCCAGCACTTACAGCCATTTGGCTTGTGATAGAACAGTCCTGCCAAGAGGAATGGACCCAGCAGACTTGGATGTGGTCAGAGCACCATTGACCAAACAAGGCTCTATTTTTGGGCTACCATCAGCAAGAGATCACGACTGTCCACCAGAGTATGACGGCCATCACAGAGACATTGCAGAAACTCTCCTCTCAGATGGAAAGCCTTCAGAATTCTATCTCCAGTCAGCCAGTACCTGTGCCTATTAGCTCAGCTGTTGTCCCTACAGTCATTTCAACACTGTGCACCCCCCGAGAGCCATGCCTGCTTGCCCTGCAAGCTTATGATGGGGAGTCTGGAACCTGCCACTCATTCCTTTCCCAGTGCTCCTTCTCAATGGAACTCCAGGTCTCCACTTTCCATTCTGAGAGCTCTAGAGATGCCTATGTCATCATGGTTCTGACTGGAAGGGCTTGGGAGTGGGGGACAGTGGTTTGGGATGCAGGGGCCCCCTGTTGTTTTAGCTACAAGGAATTCTCTGAAGAGATGCAGAGGATTTTTGATCAATCATCCAAGGGCAAGGAGGTAGCTAGGCAACTAATGGGGCTCAAGCAAAGCATTGATTGATTGATTGATTGATTTTATTGACCATTCTTAATATCAAAAATATGAAACAGCTAACTGCGTCATAAATTATACATAAATATATGTGTCAGGGATGACACAATAAAGCCCACAGGCTTATTTCCATTGTGGTCCCTATAGAGCAAGAGACAAAGGCGAGTAGCAGCCGACCACACGCCACATAGAAACAGAATTACAGTTACATAATGCATAAATACAGATTGCCAAATGCCTAAGATTGGTGTCTAAGCCATTTTTTCAAGTCCTGTTTAAAACAGCCTATGCTTCTAACTGATTTGAGTGAACCAGGTAACCTGTTCCAAAGGGTAGTTCCAACATAAAGAAAAGACTCTGTACCCAAGTTCGTCTTAACTCTGGGTGGTACAAAATCTGTTAAACTTCCCCTAGTGGAATAGCGGTGAATTTCACTTAATCTATTAAAATAATTTCTAAAATAATTGGGTATGCCCCCATAAACAATCCTATGTACCATACATAGCTGTATCTGAGATACACGATCCTCTACCTTCAGCCATCCCAACTTGTCAAAGTGGGATGATTCAAGGTGGGTTCTCATGGGGAGGTCCAAAATAAGTCTAATTAACTTATTTTGAGAGGTCTGAAGCCTATGCTTCAAATTCATTGTGACACCATTATACCATGAGCCACATGCATAATCAAAATATGGCTGAATTAAGGCTCCTGCTAAAATTACCATTGTTGTTTTATCCAGAAACTTTGAGATTCTGGCCAGAAAACGGATTCTGTGATTTATTTTGGTGATTGCCTTTTGTGCCTGACCTACACCAGTTAAGTGGCAGTCTAACACACAGCCAAGGTAACTGACTGAAGGTCTGGTCAGTCCCGCATTGCCTGATCTCATCTCCCATCATCAGATCTCCACTGTGTCTCTCGGCACCTCCACGCTCGTTTCTACTCCCTGCGGCGACTATGGAAAATAGTTGGTTTCCGACGTTTGGGTGATTCGTGCAGACCATCGCATCTGCCGTGGGTCTTTTTGAGATTGTATTCCTGGGCATCGGACCCGGCATTGATGTATATCTCCAGATAGTAACAGACATGCAAATGATCAATTTTTCATTGTTTACTTGCCGTTTGTCGCAACTGCTGTTACTTTACTTGCTGTTTGACTCCAGACTTCAGACCGCCTAGGCCTCTGAGTGGCTACGATGGCTTCCCACTACTGCAGGATTTGCAGGGTCTCAATGAGTTCCAGAGATGGACACAGGGAGTGTCCAATGTGCCTTGGAGCTGCCCACATGCTGGACGTGGACAACCCCTGCAGCATAGCCTGAGACCTCTCCAGGGGGGAAAGACAGCACCGGGCCAGCCAGGTGGGTGGCCATGTGCGTGAGAGCCGGAGAGAGAGGCGATGCTCCCCCGACCAGCTCCCTCTCCATTAAGCATGGGCATAAGCACAAATGCAAGCATTCATGTGACCGGCAACGGGGAGTCCCCCCACAGGCCTGCCAAAAGAGAGGCGCCCAGACCTGCTAAGCACCCGCCTCAGCTACGGTGACAGAGTTGTAACGCAGAGTCACTCCAGATCCTCTCAATTCTCCAGGCTCTGTCACAGAGGATGGACAGGCTGGAAGGTCACCAGGGCTTGTCATCTACTTCCCTGCCCCCGGGTGCTGCCAAGGTCCTGGGCTTTCAGGTGCCTGCACCTGCCCCGGCTCATTTGGGAGGAGTTTGGGAGGGTGCCTCTCATGCTACCCCACCACCTCCTATACTGGTGGTGGATGATTACCCAGCAATGCTCAAGTCAACATGGGGTAAGTCATCGCAACACTCCCAGTTTCATGCAGGCTGCTGCCAGCTGGCAACAGCTGGTTACCTGGTTGAGACTGGACTGGGGGACATGCCACCAGTTGAGCTATCAATGGCTGCATTGACATCCCTGGGGCTTGCCCGCATATCCTCCAATCCACATTGCCCTCGTAAGGAGTGTGCCAAGATGGACCACCTGGCCACTCGCTCTTTTAATGCATCAGCATGAGTGGCCTGAATGGGTAACGCGGTTCCAATGTGGAGAAGAGTGACTCAACCTCCAGTGTGCATCCTGACTATGTTTCCATGAAGAAGAGCCAATTGGATATGCATCATAATCTCTATATAAAGAGAGATTCTGATGCCACTGCCATCCTGACCACACCATCTTATGTCACCAAATCACGCCGGTCAGTACGCAGTGCAGACTTCAACCTTGTGGACTCGGATTCTTTCCAGCCCAATACAACACACTCGGCTGACACTTACCACACCAAGAACACATCTACACACAACCTGGATGATCACGGTCACCATGACAAGAATGAGCACAGTCCATTAACCTCCAACTTCAGTCAGGAGGTAAAAACCAAAAATGATATATTTTTAAAATATTTTTTTCAACTAAAAGCATTTCAATCAATGAATACTACTACTATAGAAGTTCAAATTAGATTTAACCAGGAGCATTGTGCTTCTACTGTTTAACATGGACCACAAATGAATGGTGAAAAATTAACATCTTACTTTCATGGACACAAGTTGTCATGTGGCCAGCATTGTAGTGTAATGTGAGGCATTCCTTTAGAGGATTTGTTCTCTGTAACATGCTCTGCTATTTCCATCTCATTTGGTTTCGGTCTAAGTGAAGTGATCATGCACCACAACTTGCTGCATAACACAGTTGAACTAAATGATGAATTCTGTCTCGGGAAGAATTTAGCCATTTATTTTTTTTTTTTTAATTTATAGATTTAATTGATTTTAGTTGTTGCATCATAATGTACAACCAAAAGGTGCAAACACATTATAAAAATGTTCCAAGGGATGTAAAACTACACCGCGGTTGTATCCATGTGTTCATGCACATGCACTCGTAGGAACTGTTGAAATTCAGAAGCCCATGCTGAGAGTCAGTACAAATCTGAAGGTCACTGATATCATAATGGCTTCTTTCTTTCTGCTCACTCTCTTAGTGCCAGAATGCCACCATGATTCTGCAGACACA
>JAPEKN010000015.1:693413-703735 GCA_028877435.1 Cathorops dasycephalus
GCTGAGAATAATGACCAGAACTCCACCGGACTACATACTGAAAAAACTCTAAGTCAAAAACAGTTTTAAAGGGAAAACGTCAAATATTTGTGCAAAGATGACCACCAGGGACCAGTGACTTTCTTATTGTTCCCATGAAGCAGAGGAGATGAACGATAATGAGCAGAAGAGAAGTGCATACATAAAGTATTAATTCTAAAATAAGAATTAAGAGCGTTAGTGGAATCTCGCACCGTTGTGATGAGGAGTTTTGCTGATTGTTGTATTTTGCTACATGAACTGCATCTTTAGCTATGCTGAGATAAAAATGCCGAAAATCACCCACGATTGACTTCTTCAGCACGATGAAGAAAAATTAAAACTGCACTTTTGGTTACACTTTTTTTCTGCACTCAGCCCATTTCTTGGCTAGGAAATCTTTGCTATTCATGTCATGTCTGTTTTTTTGCACAAGGACGCATCTAGTACCAACCTGGTATGACTACAATTTGGAAATGATGACACCGGTTCATCTGAATGGATGTGACTGCTGCTAAGTTCATCACCATCACATCCTTTGATTTTTACATCAAAAGTTTTCTTTTGCCCCCTTTTCTGTTCGAATTCTATCTGTTGCTGCTACAATTGTGATTATTTCATCCATCAGCTACAACCTGCTGTGCAACGTTGAACATTTTTTTTTTTACACAATTTCAGCATTCCTTTGTTTTAGCTTTTCTTTTTTAATGGTCTTAAGCAATTGCTTACCAAAACACTAAACACACACACACACACAAAATGCAGAACTTTTCCAATAGTCCTGCCACTCTGCCTCCAGGATTTCCCAGCAGAGGTGGAAACTTGGTTGGTTCCCCATATCCACCCCACATATCAGATCCTCAGATATCTCCAAGGACTATTGAAGATTATGCTGCCATGCAGCAATCGCAATCTATCCTCCAAAGTCATGGGCAGCACCCACACCTACGTGGGCAGCAGCACCCTGGACAAGCGTCCCACATCCATGGCTATGGATCCAGGCGAGGTGCTGCAGAGATACCACAGGCTGCTGGAAGCAGTAGCACCTCATACCGAAAGGAAAGTATGGACTATTATTTTTCAGTGAGTGGCCGAGACAGGAACAGAAGAGGAGGAGGGGGTTTTGGAGCAGGCTTTGGGTACTCGAACATGGAATACCAGTACAGACATGTTTCTGGGTCTGGGCCATCCTCGGGCATGATGTCCCCTTACCCCATGGACTACAGTACTGGTGCTGCTACTGGTAGTAGTAGTGGTAATAGTAATAGCAGTGGGAGTGGTTCATTTTCGCCCACACAGCAGTTTAGTATGACCCAGAATGCATCGATGCAGCCAGTTACAGGTGCTGAAATGCACCAGCGTCAACATAGTCAAAAATACCTGTCACATCAGGGGTTACATCAAGGTCATCGGGCCTATTCTCTGGCTGGACACAGAATACCGTCTCACTTTGGGCACTACCCTCCTCTTAATGTGCCCACAGCATCGGTTGGAATGTACAACTCTCCGCCACAAAGGTATGAGATGAGCAGTGGAAACGTGGACTCCAAAATCAATTCACCCACTCACTCCAAACAAAACACCACTCCAGGTTCTGCAGCTTCAAACAACTCTGGGCACCAAGAGAATGCAGGACAGAGCTACCCCACTCCCAACCATCCACCTTATTCACCTCAGTCTCATCCTGTTCCTAAACATGTCTCTCGTCGCACTCTACAGCATAATCTTGGAGCAGCCTATGATGCCCCATTGAAGATGCAACATGCACCTCCTGGCCTCACACACCCTAAAAACCATCAGTCTTCTGTGTCTTTAAGTCCTGCTGCACCACATCATGCCTCTCAGGACATTTCCAAATCTCCCATGCAGTCCCAAAACCAACAGACTCAAATTAATCAAAATTTCAGCCCAATTTCTAATCCATCTCCTGTTCCATCTGCAGTCCACTCTCCAAGCTGCAGCTCCTCCTCCTCCCCACTGACAGGTGTTTCAGAAGGGCTGGGCAGTTCTGCATCATTGCACTCCTCACTTTTAAATCCGCGCAGCAGTCACAGCCATATTAGAGCCCAACATACCATGCCACAGCTTAGCCCAACTCCTAGTTCTAATAGCAGTATTAGTAGCTGTGGTAGTGTAATGAGCTCTGCTGTTAATCAGAATCGAGTAGGAGTGGGTCTACGGGGTGGACAACGGGAAGAAACCTCATCATCCCTGTACACACAGGATAAGCTCTCGCAAGACCCTGGACTGAATAGTCTCAATGCCCTCACATCCCAAGTGGCTAATTTGCCCAACACAGTACAGCATACAATGCTAACAGACACTGTGCTCTCTCAGAAGAAAAGAAGAGATACTACACATCAGCCTCACTTGCAGCAGACAGTTAGCAATCAGCAGAAACATAGAAATGCTAGTGCTGCTGGTCGAAGCACAGTAAATGAAGAAAGTGGAGATGTTTTGGCATCTGAGTCAGAGGAGGCATGTAAGAATCACAGTGACCATTCAGAACATGAAAAAGTGAGGCAACCAGATGGATTTAACATTGAATCTAAACCTGCTAACTACTACTCAGCAACTTCGAATCAGACACAAACTCAGACAGGACAAAGTCGTCCTGGTCGGCATCTACAAATGGATGAAAGAGTCACAGAGGGGTCAGTCAAACAATCATTTAGTCAGGGTGCAAAACCTTTTTCACAGATTAAGGCCCCAGATGCCCAAATTCAGTCATCCTCGTCTCCACCCTGTGTTCCTCCAGAACCAAGCCCAAATGCATCTTCTTGTGCACCTGCTCCCTCAGCCTCATCTTCCGCTACATCCTCTCCTACTCATTCTGTACAATCAAATTGTGTAATTGAACCTGATCTTGGTCACAGTGATGACAAAACTGGACTGAAGGAGAAAAAGACTTCAGATATGAAAGATGAAAAAAACACAGTTAAACATGAAGAGACTTCTCATCAAGAGCTGGATAATGGAAAAAATACTCAGACCTTGGCCACTGTAAAGGTGGAACAAACATGTCCAGCTGAACAAAATGAGAATGAGAAGGATGACAAGAAAAACAACACGCAGCATTTTCTCAGTAGAACTTTAAACACTTCAGAACAGTCCAATGCTGGAGTTGGTGTTATTGTTTCTGCACGTTCTGAACAAAGTCCTGAGGGACTTAAGCAAACAGAGGTTACATCTCACCATGGCACTTCATCAGACATGGGCAAGCTCAGCTATCCTGAGGAGAAACATTCCATAAACGTGTTTAGGGATTCTGGGAATCACAATGGAGAAGGGGAAATTGGCATGGAAACATTCACAGCACACTATGATGTTTCCCCTAAAACTGAGTTTGGGCAAAATGTGTCCTCAAATCACTGTCATTCTGGTTCTTACAAATATTGCAATCCTGAAATGCCATACAATGCTTGCATGGGTGCAAAGATCAAGGTGCGAGCTGGACCAGGGAGTGGAATAGGTGCAAACAGATACCAAGACTATAATCAGCCGCAGTCTAACTTTGGTTATTTGTCTAGAAAAGATGTTGGTGTTCTAGGAGTAATGGGAAAAAGTGTTGTAGGATCAAGAGGTCAGGATAGTAATTCACACTTGCAGCAACCATATCCCAGTCTTTTACAAGAAGTCCTCCAAGGCTATCATTTAGATCGGCGCTATTGCCGTCCTGAACAAACATCTGGTAGTCATCATCAACCTCCAAATGTATCCCAGCATCATTACCATACTAGACTCCCCTACCGTATGACCGAGAACATGAGGCCTCATGAAATGGACCAATCAGCAATGGGTAGTGCCAGTATTCATCAACAAATGGCTACAGGAAAGCATCACTCTCAAAATCAGGGACCAGACCATGAGATGGGCCTTGGTCTTCTTCATCCCTCTTGGGATTCTGAAGCACAAAGGCCTAAGGGGGGTCAAGGAATCTCATCAGATAAGGGTACAATTACTATGTCTCCCAGCCATTCCACCCATATACAGCAGTCCTCGGATCCTTCAACACTGACTCCTCCTAAGCACATTAACTTGGCAGACTATTCCTTGCCCCACAGAAAAACCCCAAGCCTGGCTACTCCTTCTGCTGTCCAGCAGTTGCTTTTACAAGAATCTGACCAAGAATTATCTCATAATGCAGAATCGATAAATCAGACTCAATCTCAGATGTCCTTATCTTCAGAAAGGCGCTCAGTAATCTGTGACGTATCTCCATCACGGCGGACCACTTCAGAGAAAGAAAGAAGTCACTGTGGGATGTCTGGTTCTTCTGTCATTCAGCACCCCCACTCATCCTCTGTATTGAGTGAGCAAGGGTGCACTAAGGAGAATGTAAAAGATAAAGAGCATGAATTGGAAAAGGCTTCTAAGATAAACCCCAAAGAACTTGGAAAACAACTTGGAGATGGACACAGTGTGATTTCACCCAAGGAAGAGCCTAGTAAGTCTTTGCTTGCACCTATGGAAGTTAATTCTGACTTACATAGACAGAGTGGTGGAAAAGGGATTATCGATTCCTCCAGCAATGCCTTATATCACTCTAAAATTTCCTCTAATGCCCTTTCGTCATCACCCAGATGCAAACCTTATTCCCAGGCTGTTGAGGGATCCTCTGCAGGTTTTTCTGCTTATGGTTTTAGTGATACAGCTGATGGACCCAAAATGAATGCTCATCATCCCTCTCACAATTCATTCCATTCATTATCATCTCCAAGTCACATCCCACCCCCAGTTAACAAATTACAAGCATATTCTCACCATGTCCCTCTTCAGCACACACATGGCATCAGTGACCGATTTGACTGGTCAACCAGCAGTAATAGATATAAAGATGTTTCCATCCATCACAATTCTTCCCAGAATCCTGACCAGAAATTATCAAGACAACACTCATACCCTGGCTCTCACTATGATGTGAAAATATGGGAGTCCTATGCTGAAAAAGAAGGAACTGGAAACCAGCAACTGCACTCTTTGGTTCCTTCTCACAAGTCTGGCTCTCTACCAACCAGTGGTCCCAAGCCCCTGGAGGCAGATGTTAACCAAGGGATTACAGAAGATTCAGCAAAGTCATTCCATCCACCTGTAGCTACTGGTTCGGGCAGTTCAGGCAGCAGTATTATTACCCCAAGTATTCACCAAGGACATCGACAAAGCAAAACTGGGGGGACAGCAGAAACTAACCCATTAATGATGAGGAGGAGAGTTCGCTCTTTCATTTCTCCAATTCCTGCCAAGAGGCAGCATCAGGATTTTTCTGGCAACAGAGGTGTGTCATCTCATCACTCTCCGGTAGCCCATTCTGAATCTAGGCCCCTAAATGACAGTGATTCAAGCAGTCTGGACTCTCGTCCTAAACTAGCTTCTCCTAACACACCATTTCAAGCACCAAGTGCTAACTCACCCCCACAGGCAAAAACAAAGTTTCTACCACCAAGAAAGGGACGGGGATTAAAACTGGAAGCAATAGTTCAAAAAATCACTCCAAATAAAAAAGCCAGTTACAGTAACAGCTTTGCAGATGCTGATTATTCAGATGTATCACGTTACAGTTCTGATATACCTGACCCAGAAATTGGTGCACCCTTCTCTAGTGCATCTCACAGAGAAAGTGGTTGTCTACCTTACCTTGATGAAGCTCATTCCTTAGATGATATTTTGCCCTACAGACCAGAAGATGCCTATTCTTGTGATTCTCAAGTTCTCAAACAGGGTGTGACTGGGTCAAGTGGTACTACCCTGCGAAATTTGCCAACAGACTTTGACTTTGGGTTAGGCACTGCTGGATCTTCAGGACCTGGGGCCGATGAAGGTGATAAGGATGAGTTTACACTATTAGGACCCCTTCCCCCCCCACCTCCATTGCCTCGTCCTGTACAAGGTTCCCCTCCACCTTCCTCATCCGCATTGTCTGATATACAACAATTTACTAACACTTACCAGCAGCTGGAGACAAGACGAGGAGAGCAGTCTGCTGCTAACCTACTGAGGCAGAAACTTCAGGAGACTGGCATGGGTTTTGATGATTATCCTGGAGGGGATTTTTATGGAGCAACCCCACCCCATAGCCAAAGTCCAGGACACCACCTTCTGTCCAGACCTACACAGCATGAGCTAGCCTCACCAAGAGCAATAGCTTCAGACACCAAACTACAAGAGAACTTTGTTCCCAAAGGTTATTTCCCTTCAGGCAAAAAGAAGGGACGGCCTGTGGGAAGTGTAAATAAACAAAAACGTGTACAAGTCCAAGTACAGAGTGCCACCTCCAATGTAACGTCAGCTCCTCATACTCCTCCTGCTGGTTCTGTTACTGCTACTCCTCAACCTGCATCAAATTCCAGCTTGGCAGGAGAAGCAGTCATAACAACAGCAACCTTACCTGAACAGAAACCTTGTCCGTCTCTGGATCTTGCTATGCAGAGCCAACCAGTAAAGGAGGAGATGGAGGGCGAGGATAATCAGCCTGAGGTGGAAATGAAACCGATAAAACACAGGCAGAGAAAAAGTAAAGAGGGAAACGAAGGAACTGGCTCAAAAAGCAGACAGTGGAGGAAAAGTAGAGGAATGACTTCTAAAGATGAGCTGGATTCTCAGACTGTTAGTGTGGGAAATGCAGGAACTTTGCAAGATATGAGGAAAAACGTTTTCTCACCATATGTACACGTTGAAAGGAAGATAACTGAGATTGGTGCTGTGTGTACAGTAGTCAATTCCGAAGATGAGAAATCTAAAGGAGGAGGCAAAAATGGTGGTTCTGGGGTTGATATAATCTCAAATGTTTCTCTGATATCCCAGGTGGTTAGAAAAGAGAGGGAAGTTGAGAGGATGCAGGAAAAAGGGAATGACGAGCCAGATGATTCTGTTATGCAGTCAGGAAAGTCTCTTCCCACATCTGGATATGTTCTCCCAGGCCCTGTGATGTCTGAGGCTGGGCACACTGGTCGTTTGTTGTGTTGCCTTTGCCAGAAATGGGCAAATTACAAGAATCTTGGGGATCTCTATGGTCCTTTCTACCCAGCTGATTATGCTGCCAAATTCCCGAAGAATCAACCCCAAGTTCGACAGATCTTGTCAAACACTGGGGCAGCCAATGCAGGGTCAGATCCACCTTCTGTATCAACAGAATTGACTGTCCCAGATGTTCAGTCTGTGTATCTTCCAGACATCAGTTTAGCAGACACCAGTAGTTCAGTAAGTCAACCCACAAACCCAGTGTCCCCTGCAGTGAGTGAAAACCTGCCATGTCTCAGTACCACCACCAAGGCACCAGAGCAAAACTGGAATCTGATGCCAGAGGGGGCACTTATTACATTAGGCCCACCTGAACTAGAGAATGAGCTGACACAGAGAAGACAGCAGAAAGCAGATGATGTGCAGCAACGACCACAACATCGAAAGCTGACTTCTCATCCACGTTTCAAGAGAAGACACAAATCTAGTGAGGACTTGCCCCGCACGATTCCAATTAACAGCAAAGCTTCACTGCCTTTCCAGCCTCCACCACCCAGCCTTGATTCCTTGGGACCTTTGGCTCAACTTGCTCAGCTCCCATTGGTGCCCTTAGATCCAAAGGAGCTTTGGGTCCATGAAAGTTGCATCGTGTGGACTAGTGGTGTTTACCTGGTCAACGGGAAATTGTATGGTCTCCAGGAGGCGCTAGATGGTGCCAGAGAAACAGTGAGTTGATGTGATATATTTTGTATACCTATGCGCTTTCCATGAATAGTTGAAGAAAGGCAGCTGACCATATATGTAGCATTACCTTTTAAGTAAAGCAGGCCATACAGTGTGTACTTGTTTTAGTTACAGAGAATTTAGGTTAAAACATACAAACAGAAAAATAAGGCACAGGATCTGCTGTAATGATTTTTTTTTCTAAATGTTACCGTTTGAATATTGATATTCGGTGTTGGTACACAAATTGGCCCACTGTAATTCTATATTTTTCTGAAAATTCCTAACTGAAATTTTCATCACTTATGCTCAGATGAGTCAGCATATGAATATTGCGAGTGTACATTGAAAGAAATATTCTGTGTATCTTCTTGTCAGAGCTGTTCTCATTGTGAAATGGCTGGTTCCACTCTGGGTTGCTATAGTAAAGGCTGCACACTGAGGTATCATTACCTGTGTGCTGTGGAGGCAGGTGAGCCATGTCTCTTATTTTCTTTAATTTCTGAGGATTTAAGCCAAAATGCAATATTTTAGAATCATATTATTTTAGGAATAAAAGCAGGTATTGCACATTTTTTGGGCCCTGTTTTGATCATCATAATGCACAAGGTAGCAGCATTAGTGTGTTTTTGTGTGGCAGATATATTCTTGGCATTTTCCTGGTTATTGTACTAAGCTGTAAATTAGGTGTGGATTCATTTATTCCTTATGAAAACGCAAAGCCAAGTAACATTTGCGTAATGGTGTACAATTAGAATACACACAGATTTTATTTGTAGAACTGGCTGACTCGGATAAATTAAGTGGACTACTTGTGCTTGTTTTTGCAATTCCACCCATATTAGTGTTGGCATGTTTATTTCTGGTCACGAAAGTATAAACTCGGTGAGAACGGAAAAAAAAATTAACTATGCCATCAGCATACTGTCAAGTCACGCTTGAACCTGCCTGCATTATTTTTCTGATAGTGGTAAATTGGAGAATACATGCTAACGAGTATGGATCACAGATTACACGGTGTTGCTGACCTGAACTAAACATTAAACCAGCAAAAGACTTTTAAAATATTGTGATTCAGATGTGCTGGATGTTCACTGACTCGCTTGCACTCTTGATCTAGCTTGAGATGCAAAAAACCAAGAGTTGAATATTTTCTCAATTTTCTCTGCCAATTATAAACACGCCTGTAGACTCACACTGGCCATTATGGCAATAACCAGTCATGTAACCATGGAGTTAAACATCAACACTGCTTTCAGAATTGTAATGCACTTAAACTCGGAACCCTGATTTACCTTTGGTTTTTCTTTTAAGACTGCTGTCTAAACGAAGATAATTTCTCCATGAGGTGTCCAAAGCACAAGGTAAGAAAAATGCTGATCAGCTTTTACTTATATATATGCATTACATGCACTGCCTGGCCAGAGTCACACACACTAATATTTCACTGGACCGCCTTTGATCATGGCGCGGGATCAGGACACTTCGTCCAATGACTGTTTGATCCAATTGTTGAGACATTTTGTCCAAATCCTTTTTCATACGCACCATCAGTTATTTTATATGTGGTGACAATATGTGCGACACGATCGAGAAAAAAACAGAAACCAAGAATAGGAAACAGGATCGGAAACCCAGGGAATCTAGATGGGAGAATAAGGCTCGGTAATGTGCACTGACGTGGCGTAATACTTTGCACTGAACGTCATTTTCTCAGTCTTTATACAGGCACGCTGATGCCTCTTGATCATGTACATGTGAGCCTCAGTGTGCATGTGCCAAAGTGCACAGGACTGACACCCACATAATAGTTGGGGCCCCGGAAAAGGATATCTGGCAAGTGCGAGTCATGCGAGTATAGATTTTGTATGTAATTTGGTCTAATAAAAACAATCTCTCCCCACAAGCGGCCCCAGGTGAATGCACCCGAATCGACACTTGCTGATTCCCATCATTTCCGGTTTCGTTTTCATTTTGCAATGGCGACACCCCCCTCATGCGCGAGGAAAGAGTTTTTGTTGAATATTTTATACATTAATACTACCCATTGTTTTGAACACACTGAGAAAGGTGAGCCTGGGGCAATCTTTACTCGCCATTAGATTTCACAACGCACTTTTGGCGAATGGCGGGTGGTTAAACTACACGCTGCAAAATTGCGTTGCGTTGAATTTTTATACATTAATACTACCCATCGTTTTGAACACACTCACCGAGAAAGGTGAGTCTGGGGCAATCTTTACTTGCCATTAGATTTCACAACGCACGTTTGGCGAATGGCGGGTGGTTAAACTACACGCTGCAAAATTGCGTTTTACTTCAGTCAAATTCCACTGAGAATTCCTCCTTTTTTCGAACAAACAAATGCCTGAAATGTCTGTGAAGATTCTCAGTCATCCAGGTCATAGTAAACTTGTAGGTGGTAAAAGAGAGCACCTGGACTTGCTTGAAGATTCCTGAAGACGTTTCACCTCTCATCCGCAAGGTTTCTTCAGTTCTGTCTGACTGCTAGGGAATAGTAGAGGTATTATTTTGGAGCGACCATCACTGAACAGAGGTGGTGGTTTAAGACATAATTTATCAGCCACCTACAATGCAGTCCTTGGCACTCTTCCCAGACAACT